>JAJOOS010082491.1:0-10067 GCA_029582725.1 Solanum chiquidenum
AATGTCCTTTTTGGCATGTTTTTTCATGGTCTCCATACTTAGTACTTAATTGTGCTAACCCCTTTCTTTCCCTTTTTGGACTAAAGTGTAGGGATTTGAAGAGGATGACATGTAATGGTTATTTGATAGGTTTCTATGTGTTGAAGATGAAGACTTGGTGAGTCCTCATAGATTCGAGGACAATACCCAATATGTTCTTTTATGTATTTTTAGTATTGTTTAAGTTGTGTACGGGATTACTCCCGCATTTTGTACTCTAAAGTATTAGATGGTTTTGAGACATCATGTATAAAGTCTAGAAAGTCTTCCGCTTGCTATTTGTTTTATGCAATATTTTTTCTTAGTAAAGAAAGTCTTAAATTCCTTATGGTTTTAGTGTCTATGCGATGAATGAATGCTAAGAGGCTTGTATTAGACCTCTTCGAGGTCGAGTACGCCGATTACGACTAGGGGGTGCTCCCGGGTCGTGACATCTGTGTCATTGGGTGACATAGTACTGCTTTACGGAACTATTCGGCGATATAGTACTGCTTCACAGAACTATTTGGTGACACACCGACTACTCCTTTAATCGCCTTTTGATCCACTTCCTTCAGGGCTTCCCATACTGGAACAAAGGGTGGAGTGCATCCCTTTGGCAATTTTCCAAGTATGCTTGGCGATGCTCAGGCTTCAGCTTCTTCGTTCTTTCAACCTTTTTGTTCCTTTTTGCGCCTAAGTGTCCATGCTTCCACTAAAACTTCAAATACCTGAAACTTAAGCATTTTCATCCGATATTGAGATAAAATAAGTATTTGAGGACACTATTTCTATTAAAATAAAGCCCTAAATGAGTCCAATATGTGGACACACCATGGACGAAGGTTGATTGACCGAACCACGTTAAATCTTTTTGTCTTTTGGTATATTTCTTATTTTTCTTTTTACTCGTGCTCTTTCGAGGTTTGCTTTGCTAGCTTCCATAATACACCTAATTATTTGGTCCTAACAAGTGGTATCAGAGCCATGTTTAGAGGTTCGATGGTTCAATGATTGAGCCAAGATGGATGATGGTTCAATGATTGAGTCGGGTTATAGATGGGTGTTCATCTTGGCGGATGTAGTTCTAGCCGCAACCTTTTTTGATAGTAATGAAGATTTATTTTTAGAGAAATTATATCAAAAAGTTTCTTTGTGTTAAGACGTATATTTTGCAAAGGAGATTATGAAGAGGAGATGCAAGCTGTTGAAGATTATGTAAAGAAGGTGGACCAATTTATTTTGTGAGATTCAGGCCAAGGGGGAGATTTATTGGGTATTAATTTCCATGAGTTTCTTACCATAAATAGGCTTTCCTTTTAGGAAAAGGTTTTAAGAGTTGACTAGTCCTTTTATTGTAGGAATGGTTATAGGACTCTATAAATATAGGTTTGTTCCTTCTAACTTAATCAACATTCACAGCGTAGTCTTAAAAGCTTTGACGGTTTTGGTTAGGGGGAGAATTTATGGGACACAAGCTTGATACGTTATAACTTGTGTGAACCTCCATGTATTCCGACTGCATTGGTTGAGGTTATTTCTCTCTATATTTGGTACTCTCATGTTTATATAGTGGATTCTCATCTCCTTTGTGGACGTAGGTCGATTGACCGAACCACGTTAAATCTTTGTATCTTTTGGTATATTTCTCGATTTCCTTTTTAACAGTTGTCTTTCGAGGTTTACTTTGCTAGCTTCCACAATACACCTATTTATTTGCATCCTAATATTAAGAACATTATCTCTGAAAAAAGAACGAAAAAATCCATTGAGGAAAATCTCAAGTCTAACCAATGAAAATCAAGGAAGAATTAAGTCAAAGAAGATCTTATTTGTTTAATAATTATAAATCCTCTAATGTAAGTCTTTATTCCTTTGTTCAGCAATTGACTAAAACAACCACAACTTAAATTAAAAGTGGAAAGCTTCAAAGATGAAAATTTGGATTACTATTTTACCCCTAATCTAAATTAAACATCTAATTAATATGCAAAAGGTACGAAAGGTGTTGCCTATACAACTAGGAACTCAAGGTCGCTGCCTTGTCTGATGGCTTGTGCATCGACATATTTTGGTGAGATTTGATAGAAATGATGATTATGTCTTAGTTGCTACTAAAATTGTCCAGTACCTTCCGTACAATGGTTTACAAAAGCAATTTAGAGTATTTCCATGGACAATTGGTTTCAATTCAATAGAAGAGACATCAAGAACTTTTTTTTGGAAAAAAAAGGTATTTTACAGATTGATTCTAAGATTGTTGATGATGTTCATTCATTAGGATATAAAGTTGGAGCTATTGAAACTTTTGAGAAAAAATTGAATGAAAATCAACTTTGTTTGACTACAAATCCCACATTAGTTCAAATTGATGATGAGGGCCAAAACAGTGCAGCTACAATCGTGGCATCGGCGATAGATGATGGGCAGCAACTAAATCGAACCATAGGAGATGTGGTGCTTATTGAAAAATTAGAACATCCATTGGCAATTAACGCAACTGTTGATTTGGCATTAGATCCCGCGAGTGCAAAGGTAGTGGCAGATGGAGTGCAACATGATGCTCGGGGTGTTGAAACTGTTGAATGCTTGGTTGACAGCATGACAGAGCAGGTCGACTATGCCAATAAAAGTGATTTAAGAACTAATTTAATTGCCTTGATGAACGCCAAGAGTACATGTAAAGGAGTGGAAAGGGTACATGAACCTAATTGATGTGGTAACGAAGAAAAATTCTCCAAGTATTGTTATTGGTTCACCTATTCGTAACACATGCAGTGCAACCAGTTGTAGATAGTAAGACTATGAATTTAGGTGCTCGAGAAATTATTCCGAAGGAGTGGGAGGAGAAGAAGAGTTAAACCATACATTATAAGACCATGTAGGAACATATATACAGCAGTACATGGAATGTACTAAGTATGAGAGATGTGCATAAGAATGTAAAACACGATCATAGGAGGACATAAGGTAAAACATGAAATGCATGAAAAAGCTAAAACATAGTAAAACATTCAAAGAAGAATCATAAATCATGAGCATGGTCAATGAATCTTAAAATCATAACGAAAGCTTCATAAAATCTTTGAAGTAACTTTAGTTCATTTTGTGAGATTTTTACCATTAACCGACATTAGACCATGTGAGCTCTAACAAGGAATCCAATGTCTTGCTCCCACACCGAAAAGAGATGTCCTTACTTGCCAAGGCAAGGACCTTATACTTTTATCTTAGGTGGATCCACTAGATATGTTTTTCTAAGATAAATCCTACTATGACACATCATTTGAGACTTGGAGATTGATACTAGATATCTGACCTCTACAAATGGGAGAGCCTCCATCTCAATATTCTCTCGGTGCTAAGTAAAATCACAAACGAATAGTAATATTCATAAACATATCATCATACAAGGAAAATCACAATTAAGTTAATAATCAAAGCTTAAATCAGCATAGAGTAGCTACTTAATCATGAATCATGTATCTGTGAGAAAACATTTCACTAATCCTGAACTTTAAAAGACTGTTGTCTATTTGAATATTGAGACTCATCGCGGGCGCGACCCACTCCTCGCGATCGAGAAAATCAATTGTTTTACCTTTCGTGAATGTGGTCCAGGCTCTCGTGATCGTGACACTTGAGTTTGTATACATCATAAGCATGGCAATTAACTCTTGCCATCGCGATGAACACTTTGATGCCAAGCCTGTTGAAGTTTCTGTCAATTTTGGCGATAGTAGGAAAAAAAAGGGTGATCTGCCCAATATTCTTAGGTGCACCTAAGCGTCCAAAAATATTCCAACTCCTATTTTGAAGGTGTTTTCACCCTAAATTTCAAACTCAATCAATTTTAAACTTCTAAACCTTTCAAAAACAACCACTGCAAACTTTGGAACTACGAGGTTTAGTCAAAAACAAAAATTCTAAGCTATTCTGAAAAATCAAAAACTTGAAAGTTAACTAAGAACTAAATTTATTTGGATACTGATGGGTTGCCTCCAATCAAGTGCACAATATAATATTGTGTCACGACGTCGGGTACATAACCCTTTGTATTTTCCCTTTCAGGCAATGAACTATCTCCACAATCTTAGATTAATTACTCTCAAAAGGCATGGGGAGTGCATGGGAGAATCAAGAGTTACACTCGATCTCTCCACTTTGAAGACTTGAATTTCTTACCCAACTTTGCATTATTCTTTCATTATGGATTCTTAGGAAAGAGTGAGATAGTCACTAGGCCACTTGAGCATTAATTATCATGATTGTTGGCCCTCAATTGAGTGACTCTCGATTCCGCATGAACTAAAGTTGCCATGAATGATCTTTTTTTCTTTTTCTTTCAACTTTAGTATCATCTGATTTATTTCGGCTTCTTGGAGTTTTATTGGTTGCAAAAGCACAAAATATCTTCTATTTCCACCACAACCCCTTTCTTTGTTCTTGTACTATTTTCCAAAGTTGCGATCACAAACTCGTGATGGACCATCTAATAACACCTAGCTAGGTGCAAGTACCAGACTCTTCTTCGTTCGTTTTGGCCATTGCATAAGTAGTAGAATCTACCTCCATTCTTGTTATTCTCAACTTGTCCTTAAGAAGTGCGAGTATAAACTCGAATTTTACCATCTCGTGGCACTGAGTTAGGTGCATATTCCAGAGCTTTTTCCTTTTCTTGGGAAAGTATGTGTATGACCTTCTCACCCCAATTGAGCTTTTCGTCCATAACCCTGAGCCTAAATTGATTTATCACACTCATTTCACCCCAAGGCCATGGGTCGATATTGTAATACCCCAAAAAGTTCTATGTTAAGACCCGAACCATTCTTGAATTTTGTATAAGGTAGTACTGAGTGATTCTTAATTGTTCTTAGAGTCCATGGTCAATTCATTGGCGTGGGAATGATTCTAGTTATCAATTAAGTTCACTAGAATCCTCTAACACAAAGTTTAGTTGAAAGCTTCCTTACTGATTAAGTTATAACCAAAGGTTGTACTTAGGTCAACTTCAAACAGTCATATTTCTCAGCACATAAGAAGTTAGGTGGTCCATGACATATCAAATTAAAGGTCTTTGAGTCCTATTTCTTACGCCACCAAGTTTTCCTCAATTCGAGTTCTGAGTAAAAAATTATGACTAATTTGTAGAGACGCTCTAACCTAGCAGCAGCTCCGCGTTACGGAGTGAATATGGACCTCACTATATGCTAGAATAAAATCTTGACTTCCAGCTCATTTTATTTATTTTTCTATGGCATTTTTGTCCTAAAAACCTTGAGAAAGTCATCTAAAATACCCTAAATGTGTAGACAATAACTTTTCATAATCAAACCTTCTCATTCACTCCTAAATTCCTACGCTCAAGAATATCAAGAAACTGTAAGGCAAGGGTTCATCTTCCAAGATTTTCCTTCAAGTTCTTCAAGAACATTGTTCTTTCAGGTATGTAGGGTTATCACGGTGTTGGACCAGTTTGACCTCACGCCCTATATCTCAATTTAGTCTGAAATCATCACATACATAGGATTCATCTGTAGTTCTTGATATTGAATTAAGTTCTTTAACGGTTGAGGTTTTGATTCTTTTGTTTTATGAAGCTTATAGTGTTATTATTGCTTAGTATCACATGAACCCTATTGATTTAGTAAAATTATGTTTCAAAAAGAATTGTATGAAAGTTCTGACGTGTTGGTTTTGGGTTTGAGAAAAAACTAGATTTTAAGAAAAAGTTCCCAATTCTAATCTAATTTGGGGCCCTAATTGCAACGTGATAATATGTTGGGGACGCTGGGAGGGCCTAGTCCGGCGCACCAGCACTACGCTCATACCTAGCCCCAGTAATTCATACCCTATGGTGGTTCGCCAGAAGTGTGCCCCAAGTCTGCTTCCAAAGTTTGGGGTCTGGCGCCCCGCACAAGAAGTGTGTCAGGGGTCGCCTAGGCCTATTTCTTCTTTGTTTCATCCGGACGTGTTCCTTTATGTTATGGCAACGTTCCCCCTCTCTGTATTAGCTTGTATAGGCTCTATTTACCTTTAAACATTCTTGCATAACCTAATCACTTGTCTTAGTGAACACTCAAAACTAAAGTAAGTTTAAGAGAAAAAATTAGAAACATTATTTTGGAAAAGAGTTTCAAAGGAAGACAAATGGTTCCAAAAGCACTATTTTCACATTAAGAAAAGAACTAAGATTCATGATTAGTATGACAGTCGAGTATGTCATCAATGTTTAAGCAATATGACATACAGATATGTCATCAATGTTTATGCAATATGACTTCCCGAGTCATCAATGATCATATCATAATAAATGTTTGTTTTAAACTGAGTTTTCAAGAAGAAAATAGGAGTTTGAGAAAGAGTAGAAGGGAAATAAGTATTTCCTAAATGTTTCATTTTAACATGAAGAAAGAGAATATTATTTTGAGAGAAAAAAAACTTTGATTTCTAAACGAGTTTATGATTCAGAGATATTTTAGAGAAGTTACCTCGTTTAAGAGGATAGTTTGAGCAATTATCTAAAACAAGAAAAAACATTTTTTATATATTTTAGCATGGGTATATATTATTGGGTGTAGCATTGAACACTGATATGTGGATGAGTTCAAACAACTCAAAATCCTCAAAAACTATGTATGCCAACAAGGGAAAAGGATCAGACTTTTTATATGAATTCGTATTGGTTAGTGGATCCACTGAGTTGAGGTGTCCTATATCAGGACACCATATAGGATAATTCAGGCAGCATGGGTGAGACGTTCTATCATCACGTAGCTCATAGTGATAGTTTTTTGTTAGAGAATCTCACAATAGAGTTAAGATGTATTTTTATTTATTACTTATTATGCTGAGTTTCAGATATGAGTAAGTATTTTTGTAAAATTTAAATGATTTAATTACTTAAATACTTTACATTTAGTTGAGTTTATGTTTTATCTATTGCAGTTCTTTCATTTAGTTATTTTCACTTCAGCTATATTACATTCTCGTACATTCAAATGTACTGCTATCATTCAACCTGCAGCCTTTTTATGATGCAAATATAGGTGTTCAGGATCATCAGCAGGCGCTTCGTTGAGATTACTTTATACTCCAGTTAGATTTTGGTGAGCCTCCTTGTATTGCGGATGACTTCACATTTACTTTCAGTTTAGTTGTTTTGAAACATTGTGGGTCTTGTCCCGACACCTATCTTAAACATTAGAGGTTTCATAGATAGATATTGTTGAGGAGTCTTTCGGTATGTTCCTTTCCTTGAGTTGTTTTTGCAAACTATTATACGGGAATTGTGGAGTACTTCACTGGCAGTTTAAGTTAAATATTTACTTTGATGTTCAAAAAATCATTTTAAAGCCTTTTATCACTTGAGTAAGTCTTCCACTAAGTAATCAGCCAGGCCAAGGGTTTGCTTAGGGACCAACAATTGTTCTCGATTGCCGGCCATTCCTAGGATGTAGTCTTAAGGCGTGACAAACTTGGTATCAGAGCCCAGAATTCAAGTTTCCTAGGGTGTCTATGAAGTCGTGTCAGAAGGATCTTATTTATGGTTGTGAGGGCCCCACTTCTATAATTGAGGGACTACAAACATTTGAAAGAAGTTTTCCCTTTTCTTGTACTCTAAATCGTGCAATAGAACTGTGTCATAAGTAACTTATTCAAACTCGTGTGTTTCTCAGATTCATTCGACTACCCCTCATACTTAAGGTAGTTAAAAAGCTAGCCATATCCTTATCGATGAGTTACTTTCAGCAAACGTCTTGAGAAAGCCATGAGACTCCAGAAGGGCTAGAGAGAAGCATGTGAGTGAGCTTAAGTATTTATATTTGAAAGAATGCACTCCTACTCATATGAATCGTGCATTTGAGATAAAAGAGAGATGTACTCCCAGACCCTTATGAGGAAGTGTGTTTTAAAGCTTGGGTAAGAAGTGTGTTTTAAAGCTTGGGTAGGATTTTCACTTGAAAGATAGTATGAGTTGCGATGTTATGAGTCAGTAGTAATAGAAATGCCAGTGTTAGAAGTACGCATTTAAAGGTGTAGTAACCTAATAAATGAGGATAGTTATTAAGTAGAATATGTAAGTTGTAGCCATGTACCTAGTAAGTAATTAAGGACGATTTTCCGTTATGTGTAGACTAAGGAATAATAATCTAGGCTTATGATTTTTGAAGTTATATCTTCATGATATTCATAGGGTTAAAGAACTAATATGACAATGATGTATAGTGGATGGGTAAATAGCATTTAAGTTGTGAAAAGAAAAGTGACGATAATTTGTAAATCGGTAGGTTGTGCAATAAAGATTGACGACTTGTCATGAAGTCTTAGTGAGCGAGTTTTTTTTAATCTAGTGGTCATAAGTTAGTATAGTATGTGAGCAACTATATTGATATATGTGTTTAGTACTAGACTCTAAGCTTGAATTTTAGATTAGTGTCGTGATAAAAAGGATGACAACAAGAGGGTTATGATATTATCTTTGAGATTTCATGTGGCAGATATGACATAGAGTATGTGAGGACTTAAGGTATTAGTTGTAATGAATGTCAGTGATAAAAATGTGGTATTATGACCCTTAAATGAGATAAATAAAGTATGACTAGGTATGTGAGGAATTAAGGTATTAGTTGTAATGAATCTCAGTGGTACAAATGTGGTATTATGACCCTTAAATGAGATAAATGAAGTATGACTAAGTCATTAGATTAACAAGAGCATTAAGAGGTGTACCTTAGATCACATGTAGTCGGACGAGGTTCTAATTAAGTTTATGATTTTCTTATATGTGACTTAATAGTATTTTTAAGTTATCAATGTGGAGTAGACTTATATAATATTATTTATTACGCTTAAGAGTTAGATCGAAGGGACTATATATCACTGATGATGAGACTTTCAAATATAGTTCAAGTTCCCTCTAGTTAGGTTGATATGAACTTAGAAGGATCATATTAGAAGGCGAAGAATGAGAAGTCATACTTTTAAGAGTTAGATTAAGCAGCTTTATAAGCCAATGGGAAGAGGTCAAAAGAAGTATCTTTGAAAGAAACCCTAGAAGGAATCTTATTATGTTTAGTATTTGCACAAGGAGAGTTCTGTAGACATGAGATTAGCATTGTCCTGAGTACTAGAGTAAAACAAATATAGACTAGTTTAGAGATGATGAAATAAATTCATAGCTTTAAAGTGTTGGCTTCAGACCTAAGGATGAGATGAAAAGATGAGAAACCAAGTCCAATATTAAGAATCAGATAGTGATGTGTTCTTAAAGGGTTATAGTGATATATCCATCCATTCATACTCTAGCGTATTTCTCAAAGTTCAGTCATTACAACATCCTATTAATGTTTCTAATATCAGAATTGTGTGTATGACCTATGCTAGTACATTTCAGGTGGATTTACATCTATGCTCAATTGCCACAATGAGGGGCAACGACTTTATCCCATTGATCTCAATCTTACCCCATAAATTTATAGATATCAGCCTCATGGTATGAACCCATTCATATAAGTACTCATGTCTCATAGTATGCTCAATCTATCAAATTCATGATTTACTCTCAATGGCTAGCAATATAATGTTATGTCATTCATATTCTTACATCAGATTTCTTAATGAATCGTGCTTATGATCTTTTTCTCTAAACTTTTTCAGTGATCCCTTTTCAGTTGTGTTAGTAGAGGTGATGATGAGTAGTATTCCTAGAGAGTATTTGATACGCTCAAATTACACTTCCCTAAAGAAGCATAAGCGATCGTTCTCAAGTAAAGAACCCAACTTGTAGGTTGGGGTCGATCCCACGAGGAAAATGGTTTAGACTTTACTTTAACCAACAATTATATTCAATTAGTCAAATTACTTCTAGAAACAAGTAATTAAAAATGGGGGTTTTGTGAAACAAATTGTAAGAATTCAATAAATAATCAGTAATCAAAAGTCAGTTTCGGTTGTTATCAAGATGAGAGAAATAACTAGGGTGTACGTGTTCCCCACAAGCTCATAACGCAGTAATCCTAGTAATAGCAATCCTTTCCTAGTGTACC
>JAJOOS010082496.1:0-21424 GCA_029582725.1 Solanum chiquidenum
AATTTACACATTAATTCTTCATTACTTAATATATGTAATTATATCAATGACATATAAATTGAAATTAAAAAATACATATTTTATTTGAAAATCACGTAGTAGTACTTAAAGGTATAATAATTAACAACTCAACATATTTTAAAATTTTAGTTGACTCTCCGAATTCCACATGTCTCATGTAATTGAGACAGAGAAAAACATATATTGGTTTAAAATTAATAAAAATATTATAAATTATAATAATTAACAACTTAAAATTTATAAAAAAAAACCTTTAAAATTTTTTAGTTGGCTCTCCAAATTCAATCGGTATTACAATAATTAAAACATAGATTGGACTCCTGCGGACATTTATGTTTCCTTTTTCTAAATTTTCTCTTTTATACTTTATATAAATAATTTTTTTTTATGTAAAAAGTATTATAAATCATAATAATTAATAGCTTAAAATATTTCAAAACATATAAACAGTTTTTGTTAACTTTCAAAATTTCATCTATGCCGCATAAATTGGGAGAAATATAGATATAGATATTTTAAGTTGCTAATTATTGTGAGTTATAGTACGTTTTATGTAATTTTCATATATATTACTCGGTCCTGATTTATGTGATACAAATGAAATTTCAAAAGTCAATGAATTTTTTATAAGTTTTTTTTTATATTAACTTGTTAATTATTGTGATTTCTAATATATTTATGTAAAACATACTCTAAATACAAATAATTAGCAACTTAAAATAAATAAAAACATACTAAAAAATTGATTAACTTCAAATTTCATATGTACCACATAAATTAAAACAAAAACAGTAACATATATTGGGCCCCGTGCTGGCACGGGGTCCAATATCAAGTATATATATATATACTAGTCTCAATAAACAGAATTGTAAATCTAAAAGGCTTGTTACTATTAAGGTGATGTGTAATTGTGTATAATTAAAAGACGTGATATATTTTATTTCATTAATTAACTTAGACAGTTCAAAATCAGGACAATTATCTCTGGCCTGTGATTAGACATTTTGTGGTTGTCATTGTCAATTTCACTATGTGATAAAATGATTGTTTTGGTTGAGCATCTGAATATATGATAAAGTGTTAATATTAAACGTTTTTTACTTAAATTTTGAGAATATTTTTGTATGTATTTTTAACGTTTATTACATGAATAAATTAACTACTTAAAATATGTCAGCTTCTTTAACTATATATATATATTAATCTTTACTCTCAATAAGTTATAAAATTAATCATGTTTGTAATTAATAATGTTCGAATCAATTTATGTGTATATCAAATATCTCACTAAAAGGTTGTTTGGTTTAAGGTTTCATGTAATATGCTGGAGTTAGAAGTTTTAATATTCAAGTATATGAAATATATATATTATAGGTTTAAGTCATCGACAACCCCTTAAAGTTATTTGCATAATTCATATAGACACCTCAACTAAGTCTTATACTTATTGAACACTTAAATTCATCAAAACATATACCTATTCTGCACTTCTCTGGAGTGCGTGAAGAAATTTTAAATGGTGATTTTAAAAATTAAAAAAAAACGTTTTTTCTTCTTTTATTGACACTAGACACTATAATAAATTTAAAATAATTGTTTCACACTTTTTTCAAAAAAGAAAAGCACCTAACCCCGCCAGTCATCTTCTTCATCTTAATTTAGTTTCCAAAGCTTTTTCTGTTTTAGCTCTAAGCCTCTAACATTGTTTTTCTTTTCTTTTTAATTTTTCTTTTATGTCTTTCAAATATGAATCAACTAATTGAATGTATGAAGAAAAAAGAACGAAGAAAAAAGATAAATGTTGACATTTTCATTTCTTTCTATAAAAAAATATAGATATAAAATGTGTTTGAAATAATTTCAAATAAAAAAATATTTTTTATAAATTTGGGGGCCCAGTGTCATGTGTTAAATTTTAATTAGTCATTCTGTATGTCAGCACATGTGTATCATAGACTCTTCATATATTTTTTGTTGATTATCAATTGTTCAATTTTTGAATATGTAAAGTGTTTAATATGTACTAGTCTTAATTAAAATGTTCAAATAAATTATATGGACAATTTTAAGGAGTCGTTGATGACTTAAGCCTATATTATATATGGGCATAAAGTAGTCAATATATTTTGTAACTCACATAATTATTATTGGTCGTTTAGTAGTTGATTAAAGTTATGCAAATATTAATTATGTAGGATTTAATTATGAGTGAATTTATGAATTATTTTATACATGTATTAGTTATGTAGGATTTATTATTTATATTTTAGTTTAACATATATTATGTTCTGCATAAATTAATACATAAAAGTCACATTAATTTTATACATGAATACATAAGTTATCTCTTATCTACCTAACCAAAGATCATATAAATTATATAAAAATTAATATATAAATAATTTATTTCTTATAAAACAATCAAACGATTCCTTAATGACATAGTGTTTATGTTATCTCCTACTAATTACCTCATTACCCCTCAAATTATTTGAGTGTGTATTAGAGCTTTGAATTCACCACGTAGTCTGGAGTTGTGTGAGTCACACGACATCGTTGAATTAAATAACTGAAATTTAAATTTCAAATATGAAATCACTTTTATTAAAAGGCATTTTGTAATATACTTTCTCTTTCCAACAATAATTGTATATTATTGATTTGGCACATGACTTAAAAAATAATAAATAATATATTTTCTAAATTGGATCAATATTATTGAAGATATATAAAAGTATAATGAAAAATAAAAAATTTCCATGCGAATCCCAATTAGTCCTTCATTTGACCAAGTAAATGGGAGCAGCTGAAATTCTCGAAATTCGATCCTGCCGACCCACGTTGAACTCCTTAAGATTAATATATGGTATCTCCAAATCACTTTTCATGCTCGGAATCATAATTCCGGCGAGTTGGCCGGAGGACCGCCGGCGAGTTTTCCGGCAAGGAGAGGTCGACCCAGTTATACTCTCAGTAATATACACAGGCCCATAAGTTGTTCGGCCGGAAACAGAACGGCGGCGGCGGAAGCTGCCGGAGTTGAGATCACCGGCGTTGGTGTTTTTCCACTTTATGAAGAACAGAGCATTTTTCCACCATTTTTTCCGGTGTCTGTGTTTTTTAATCTTCCTTGCTTCTTTCAAAATCTGCCGTTTAAACAGTAATTAGAATCCCAATTTATTGAATATTGAAATAAAATTATTCAAATTGACCAAAATTTGAACATTAGAGATATGTATAAAACTACTTGTATTAGTTAAACAAGTATTAAAAGCGGATTTAGAATTTTAAGTTTTATAAGTTGTGAATTTTACGCTAGGACAATTGGATTTGAGACAGATGATTTATGCATATTAAGTGAACTTCTTAACACAATAAAAAGTTTGAAATAAAGTTACTAGTTCTATCAAACTCGTAGGGACGGAGTTGCTTATTTTACGGTGTTTATGAATTCATGGTTTTTCTGATAATCTAGATATTTAATGTACGCATTTAGTAGAATTGACACTTATACTTCCAAAAGGCTAAATGGTATAGGTTAATCTGTCGATCAACTCATTTTGAGGTTAACCTATCAATCAACTCTAGATTGAACTTCTAACGTTATAGAATGAAATTTCGCAGTTTTGTAATAATTTGACCTTTTTCTTTTCATTAGTTAAACTTTACACACTATATAAACAAATAGTTGAAGCATGAAAATTTTCCTATTCTTCTAAAAATCTTAGAAAAATGGGGTTGTTTTTATGAATAAGAGCCAAGACAAAATCTTCATATCAACGATGGAATATAATGAAATAGCGCCACTTTGAGGTTCCTGTGAAATGAGGGAGGTGAGGGAGCCACTACAAAAAAGTTACAGGAGTTGCAAATGATACTTAATTGAATAGTGACTTATTTACCTATAGAAACAAGGATCAATTCTCCGATGTTGTAGAAATTCTACATCCGTCTCTATTACAAAGAGGCGACACAATATCGAGACAATTAAATATACTTTTGAGCTTACAGGAAGGTAAAAAAGAAGAGGGGATTCACCTGGAAATAATTAATTTGATGGTCGAAGCCATAGTTGTCGTCATTGAAATGTTGAGATTCTGCAATGGAGAAAACAGGGGATTTGTTTGACATTATTTTCTTAGTATAATTTTTCTCTTTTAAGGTTCAAAAGTGTAAAGATTTCAAAAATTGCAAACGGAAAAGGGAATTTAAATGAGGAGCGGGCTAGCCGTTTGTATTTGCAACTCCTATTTAATGATCTTGCCTAGTTAGTCTATTATGAATTATTTTGGTAGGGGAACAAATTATTTCGAATTAGGTAATAATATATGAATTAATAATTACGACACTATTAATTTGATACCATATATTTTTTTTGGTAGATCATTTACCTCGATATATTTTAAAAGTGCATAATACTTTTTTTTAATTTGACTTTGTCTTACATTTATGCCCTCTAAGTTTAGATTTGTACAAGTAGACATTTAAATTTGTATAAAATTAAACAAACAGACTACGTGGCATCCCATATGTCAATTTAAGTCTTATGTGTTGTCCTATGTGTATTATGCTATGTAAGACTCATGTGTTTATTTATTCAATTTTATATAAGTTTAATTGTCTACTTTTGCACAACCAAAGTTAAAGTGCATAACTGTGAAATGTGACCAAGTTAAAGACCACATTTATGTATTATGCCTTTTATAAGTAAATACTTTTAAAATTAGCTCGTGAGAATATAAAAGTTAAACTCTTATGTAAAAAGACATAATACATAAACGTGTCATTTGACTTGGTCTTAGCTAGTATTTATGTTTTCCAACTTTAGTTGTGCACAAATAGACATTTAAACTTGTATAAAGTTGAACATATAGAAACATGAATCCTACGCGGCATATACAAATCAGTTCGACTGTATCTCACGCGAATTGTCACGTGAGATGCGTATGTATACCATTACAGATCTCTACTTGTGCACATCCAAAATTGAAAGTCATAAATATCAGTTGAGGTCAAGTTAAACGACATGTTATGCCTATGAAAAAAGCAAACCAAAAGTCCAATAAAATGAATGTTTTATTGGAGAATGATTCATTTTAAACATTACAAAGTATTCAAACCAGATTCATATGGAACACCACTCAATCTAACCCACTCATCTGCCAATATAAAAACTCCAGGGGCAAATCCAGCAGCAACTTCTTGTCCAATATTTTTCTTATAACCCCTCCAACTTACCCTATTATTACTATTTGCCCCAATTCCCCTGTTTTCATACTCTGCATAAAACAGAGTATTTAGTGCAAAATCTCCTGCCCATACTGACCATCCTTGTGGATCAATAAATCCATCAATCAATGATTGTATTATTATCGTTCTCGAAAACTCCTTCCATGGTCGTCCCAAGTACGCTTTGATCGCTGGTTGAGTTGATATAAATTCATGTTCAGCTCTAATTTCACAGTTTTGCATAACAATAGCACCAACTCCGCGCCTATCTTTCCTCCCCTGTGCTGTAACCATACACGCTTGATTCGCCATCGGTTTCCTGACGATCATCTTGCAGTTTTGGAACACGGATGAGGCGTCTCCGAAGATGAAGTCTATGGTTCCTGTTATGGTGCAATCACGGTAGAATTGGCGATAGGTGTGTACATATAGGGTGTCTTGATAACCATCGAATTGACAGTTGTGGAAAATGGCCATGTCTCCTGAGACACGAAGAGCCACTGCTTGATGCTTTATTGCTCCTGCTGTGTTCTCCATTCCAATGTCCTTTGCCATGAAATTGTCTCCATTGATAGCTTCATTATGAAATGGAAGATGTGATGTTGTTTGACTTGTAGGCGAATGAAAAAGTTACTCCACTATTTAAGTTTATATATTTGAAAACCTTATGACTTGTTAAAAACCAGTCATAAGGTCGACAAGTCTTTCATTCTTTCTTGAACTTCAGTCTATCCATATGTTTGGTATGGAAGACTTTACGTTCAAACTTTAAATGGTTTAATGAATTTGAATTCTTGAAAGTTGTGTAGAAACATAACGATGTCAGGACCTTTTAGAACGTTATGAAAAGAATAGTGTCAGAAAAATTGAAACGAAATGAGTACTTACCAACTGTGGCAGTTTTAAAAGTGCCAATGCCATCAGCAAAGTTCTTGCTACCAGTAATTTTGGTCTTTGTTGGGCCTTCACCAATAAATACAATATGGTTCATTTTTCTTGGGATATCAATATACTCTTTGTAAATACCAGCCTTGATGAAAATGACAATTTTTTGTGTATTTTTTTTGGGCACAGCTCTAAGGGCTTCATTAATAGATTTATATCGTCCACTACCATCAATAGCAACAATAACATTGGGCTTTAGCCCATTGGAATTAACTTCATGGAGCATCCTTTCATGAGCATTTAATAACCTCTGGTTTACACCGGGGACCTTCAGGTTCAGGTCCGTAAGGACCTGATCGAAGCTGGAGACCATAGCTAAACCATTACTCGTAAGCTCCCCTGCATTTTTTAATAGTTTCTTCATTTTCTCACCGGTCTCACCAGTCGTGTTCTCAAAAGTGTCTAGACACGTTTCCTGATAAGTGATGGACGCGCTGAGCCACGTCTTGAGGTTGTCCGCGTAATCCTTGAGCTTATTGGCGTCGACCACGCCGATTTCGTCGAACGACCTCCTCGCGTCGTCGATCGCGACGTCGAGGAGGTCCTCGCACGTCTTCAACGCGTCTTTCGTCCGGGGATATTTCGAGGCCTCGTCAATCAACGAGGCGAAACTCTTGATCACATCAGAGAGATCGTTAATCGCGGCGCTAAGCGCAACCTTAAGTAGGTCTTTTGGATCATGAGTGTTGTTAGCCTTAGCAAGACTTTTTATACATGTTTGTTTATAATCAGTTTGTTGACAAATAGCATGAACAGACTTTGTAGAAGTTGAAATTTTAGAATCATTATTATTATTGGATGAATTATCTTCATTCCTTTTGCTGGTAATTGAGATGGCTGCTGCAACCACACAAGCCACTAGAAGAAGTGAAGCAATGCTACCAATTGCAACCTTCTTAACCCCCATAATTAATTTAAATTATTAAAATAAAAATAAAAATATGGGGTTAATAATTATGTAAGAGGCAAGCTGCTCCCCACCTTGGCTTGAAATTTTGCAAAAAAAAAAATGAAAACTATTTATAGTGAGTTATGAATGATATTATTGGTAATTTTTTGTCCTAATGGGTGGAAGAGAGTTCCCTAGTTTTCTTTGGTTGTGCAAAAATTAAGGTTTAATGTAGGAATGTTATTACAGGATTTTCTTGATTTATTCAATTGGTTTCTTTGTCTACCACAAATATAAGTTGTAAAGTTGCTGAATCAATTTTCACCATCAGTATTTAGATTACTATATTTTACAAGACTATGGTATGCAGCCTTTTTATTTTCATGCAGCACCCTTCCGATTTTATTTTATATTGTATTTCGCGATACATATACGAGTAATGTATAAGGTTTTCAAAGCCGGGATTTCCTTAGCTCAGTTTTCGCGATTGTCCCCAAGTGTACTTCATCAGGACCATCTGCAATTCTCAATGTCCTAGCAGTAGCCCAGAGATGAGCAAGAACAGTATCGCCCGATACACCAGCAGCACCGTGCACTTGCATTGCAGTATCGAGAACCATCAATGCCATGTTTGGTGCAGCAACCTGTAAATCAAATGACTCGTGGTAAAGGATTCAAAATAGGAACGTGATGCTTATCGTGTAAACATTTAGTTATGATGGTCTAGCTCACCTTTGCCATCGCGATTGTAGCACGAGCCTTTTTGTTTCCGAGGCGGTCAAGCTGATCAGCAGCTTCCAGAACCAGTAATCTGGTTTTCTCTAGTTCAATTCGACACTGCAAACATCAGAGGTAATGCCATTCATGTAACCATTACTATAGAATTGAACCAAAAAAAGAGACAAATGAGCTTTTGTTTCTGCAAATACTGTGGAAGCTTAAAATTGGAGGAAAACTAACTTTGGCAACATCAGAAAGGAATGCACCGTGTTCGGCAATTAATTTTCCGAAAGCTCGTCTTTCAAGAGCCCGTTGAACCATCATCTGCATGCCGCGTTCAGCTGCACCTATTAGTCTCATGCAATGATGCAACCTTCCAGGGCCTAGCCTACCCTGCAAGAATAAAATCAAAGCACTAACGAGTTTCAGATGATCATTCCATATGCTGCATGGATTTTCTCTTAAAGAACCCAAAACATGCAGTTATTTGGGGCGGAATTGAATGATTACGAGATAAACGATGAGACAAAGGAGGGCACTTGGACAATTCACTGTATGTACAGGGAAGTCTGCTGGTAGGAATTTCCCAGGGTGTATTACAATTTTGTCATTTCAAATGATGTTTCCTTATAAAGATGTCCTAGTCAGCTCCTAGTCAAGGAGATAACGGGATTCTCTATTTTTTCTTTGTTTTCTCCTCCCTAACCCTTCGTTTTTCCTTATCTTATCAAGAAAAAAGAAAGTGATTTCTTCATCAGTGATACCACAAAACCTCATTTAACCTACTTTTCTAGGTTGGGGCAACTCAAATGAACGTGCAAAAAGAAATCATGTTTGTTCAAATGAAATAAATTTATCTACTATTTATCATGATAATGCTAGAAAGAGACTCAAATTCTAAACATATGATTCCTCAAAAAGCAAACACCTTTACCTGGGCAATCTCAAAGCCACGCCCCTCACCAAGTAGAATATTGTTCGCAGGGACGGATACATTCTCAAAGAATATTTCCGCATGCCCATGAGGTGCATCGTCAAAGCCAAATACTGTCAGTGGTCTCTTTATCGTAATACCTGGAGTATTAATGTCTACCAAGATCATGGATTGTTGTTTATGCTTAGGAGCAGTTAAGTCAGTTTTACCCTGTCATTGATTCAAACTAGATATATTCAAGAATGAATTATACAACAGAAGTCAATCATTTCTCATTTGAAAAACGAAACTAACCATCACAATGAGAAGTTTGCACCTCGGATCCATGGCTCCACTGGTCCACCACTTCTTCCCATTGATGATATAAGAGTCTCCATGTCTATACAAAGCATTTTTTTCGCATAATTAAGTTTATTAAACTCAACAACTCCAGCATTTGAGTGTAATATGATCAAAATATCGATAAAAGCTTGAGTGAATGTGAAAACACAGAACAATCAGGCTGAATCCAATCCCTCTAGATTCATGAAAAAGGTTCTTACTTTACAAGACTGCAAGATACTTGAATCCCAACATGCATTACAAACTTCTTTTACATTTCGACACACTACACATGATAATAAGTGTTCCCATTCAAGTTTTGAGAAATCCAGCTTCGCTATATATGAATAAAAATTATGAGGTGACTTGTAGAAAATATTAGGATTCTGATTTGATGGATTATTTAATTGTTTCCTTCACCATTAAAATAATAAGGCGTACATGACTAGCTCCTCATTTAGATGCCCAATCGAACCATGTAAACAACAAGTTTGATTGAGTACTACCTATCCAGACAAGGAGGAAAAGAATATTAGAACCGAGGAATATTAGAGAGTAACACAATTCGAGGAGCATCTTAATAAGAGGAAACTGATCATGAGACAAGGATTAAAAGAATAAAGAAAAACCATTAACAAGTTCTCATTATCCCTTGTTTTTATCACTTCGCACCCCATCCCGACCCCTTCAGGACTCCAAGCCTCCCCAAGAAAGGGGGGGGGGGGGTTGTTGCGTAATGTAGAAACTGCAACTGATAATACATGAATTTAAATCTACGCTTTTGCAGTCCCAATATATACCCACTGGTCCTTATGGAGGTGCTGAAGCATCTTATGCTCAAGTATACCACCATAGTAAGATAACAAATTTCCCAAGAGTAATAAACGGAATGGGGTAAATATTCTTTCTTTTTTACTCCTCAAAGATGCAGCTTGTACCTTTTGATGGAACATTCTATATTAGTGGCATCTGAGGAAGCAACTTGTGGCTCTGTCATTGCAAAGCCAGACCGTGTCTTTCCCTCAAGCAAGGGGACAAGCCATTCCTTTATCTGTTCCTCATTCCCATACCGAAGTAATACCTGAAAGAACAAAGGCGTCCCAGAGAGTTAGAAGATAACAAGTCTTGAACCGAACGGGGCAGAAAACAAGCAAATGTCCTCTAGGAATCTGGTTTAGTTTTTCACTGGCGACAATATCCTCTAGAAATTGTGCAAGTGACAACAAACCATCATCTACTTATTGAAGAAAATAGTCTATCATCCTTTAAGTTGTTTGTCCAATAGTTGCGGTGGAAATCTCCAACTTTTAGTTCAATGAAGATCACAGTAATAGTTGGCACTCATTATCTGTAAATGTAAAAATACAGTTCTTTTACCTCCATATTTCCTGTATCAGGCGCCCCACAGTTGAAAATCTGCGGCGCACAAATAGAACGACCCATAATTTCACAAAGATATCCATACTCGAGGTTCGAAAGGCCAGCACCTAATAAACGATTGAATTTGTTTTCAACTAGGGAATCATTTCCGCTGCCAAAGATCACTTCTCTTGCCCGTGCAGCACTATCAAACTGCATGTTTGTGTGAACAATATTAGATAGATGTCTTAGAAAATAAATCTTCTGGAGTATCTGTAACTTGCAAACTCACCGGTATCCACAGGTTCCAAAGGCCTTCTCTTTTTGCCAGATCCTTTAACTTCTCCTCGTCTGGGTGAATTGTCCAGCGCATGGTAGACTGTGCAAGCTTGTAAAAGTCACTTTCCTTGGGATATATGTGATCCTCCATGAACTTTATCAATTTGTTTCTCAGATCTTGAACCTTCTCACTAGGCACAAATTTCCCACTCGTAGGTGTTACTTGAATTTGGCTTTCACTTCCAAAAATCCTGATATTATCCTCTCTAGTTGTTTCTGTAAGAAAAAATCACAACAAATTCTGGGCTGAGAAATCAGGTAAACTGTAAAATGTAGGAAAATTTTCTTGATTGTTCCACAGGCAAGCAAGGCAAGTGATGGGCTTCCAATAACCATTTACACATTCACCAAACAGAGAAGAGTTAACACACGATAACTATGGGTGGACCTGCAAATGTTACATATGTTTCAAAGGATAGTGGGAGCAAAAGTCCAGTTAAAGGAATCTATGAAAGTCAAATGACATTTAAGTCATGAATAATGAGCAATCAAGGTTGTGATTTGAGAATAATACAAGATTTTGCGCCACCTTTGAGGATTTCTTGATATACACACATAAAAGATTTAGGAATAACTAAAAGGTCAGCAAGAGAAACAAAATTAGAGGGAAAGATTTTCTAAGCTTATCCAGATACAGTCATAAAAAAGCAATATTTACCAGATGGTGGGTGAAGGGGGAGAACAGATTTTCTTTGAATAAATAACCATGCAGTTTTGATGAAGGAATCAGCCTTTTCCCCGGCAAACCGGGCACGTTCACCTCCAGAAGCATTACCCTATAAAGTGAATTATTAATCCTTCTTAACAAAAGTTCATGGACCAAAAGAAAGTGATATCATCCACATTACAGGTCAAAAGGGCGATACCATGATCCATCTGCTGTGTATACCAGCAAATATTGAAGCCCCACGAAATAAAGAAAAGGCAATGTAGAACTTCCACTGATCAACCGGCCAAGGTCTTCCCTGATTGCCAATATTAAAGCCAAGGAAACACAGTTAGAATCCTGACATACAGTAAATTAACCTTCTACACAATTAAATTAGTAATTTGAGTTCACAAAACGTGTAACGAAAGCTTAACTTCCTGTATTATTGCCTTTCTAGGGTCAATTTCTCTTTTGAGTATGGTGTTGGGGCTGATGCTGATAATGTAATAGTGAATATCAAGAAATTGGAAACGAATAGTAAATCTCTTCATTGATCTTTCCTAGAGACTAACAAAAAAGGCCATGAAATTTAAGATGAAAAGTGTGCTCCATACATATTCAATTATTCAGATAATGGGAAAGATACCACAGGTAGGCATTCACAAAACATGTCACAATCTATGCTCTCTTATCCAATATTTTTCTCATTGCAAAACAACAAGAACAAATTCTTTAGTGCTGACCAATGAAATTCATTGAACTAGTCAGTTGAAAACACCATAGAAGAAATTCCTCCTCCCATGAATAACATTTTAACAAAGATAAAGAAAAGTGTGCCTTACAGCAGCTGAGCAGTAATCTGCAAGGTATTCTGGAAGAGAAGGTATTCCTTCAGGGAAGCTGCTGCGCTCAAAGCCATCACTCTCGTCTAGATCTTCTAATGAAATATTCACAAAGTAGCTCTGATACAAAAACAGGAAGAAATAAGAAATTTAGAAATCCTCTTACTCAGCTCCATAAATAGTCCTGTGAAACTTAAAATTCTGACAAGATAATTAAGATTAACGGTGGTCCATCTAGTTATAAAAAATATTATAAAGAAAAGAATTACAAGTTGAAAAAGGGTGGCAGTACCAAGCAGCTGTAAGCAACATCAGACATCTGATTACCCAAAGTCGACAGCTCCCAATCAAGAATTCCTATGACTCTGTCCTACAAGATCAACTACAGAGTCAGGTGCACCTTCTTTTGGGAGGGCAGGGTGGGGTGGGGTGGGGGAGGGGGAATTTGACACATATTGGAAAGGACTATTAATTACAGAGACTACAAGAAAGAACGGAAAGATTTATCAAACACTGTCAATCACTGCACCTCTGTGGGATGAAACACAACATTGTCAATCCGAAAGTCACCATGTACTAAACCAGCTGTTTCCCCTAAGGAATCTTCAAGGGGAATATGTTGTCGCAACCAATCAACCAGCTCTAACATTTTAGGGTTTCTCCTGGACTTGCCCTCGCCAGTAGATAGAAGATATTGTTTGGCCCACCTCTCTACCTGAAGTAGGTCAGACAATTTATTCACACAACAGAAGAACTCATAAGCATGACACTGAAAACTATCCTCAAAGGACAACGGAGAATAAATCATATTGCACAGAAAGGGTAATTGAATGATGCAGGGTATAAATGCTGTAACATTTTTTGTTTCTTGATTTGGAGTAACAGGGAGACAAATTTCAAGATTTAAGACCAATGCAACGAAAAACTACATCCAAATCTATTTTTCCCAAGAAATATAAGTTTGAGCACCTGTCTCTTACAGTAGTCTTTCCGCTTCCCGTAGTTACCTAAACCGATTGCATCAACATTGGCAGAGTGAACAGAGGCCAATGCTTGAGAAACCGCACGACATATATCCCTTCTTCTCTTAGGCGATACATCCTAGAATAGATGGAGAGCACTTTTTATCTGGTTAATCATTGAACCAAAAAGAAGCAACCTACAGAAAACATATAATTTATCGAATTCACAATTTAAGTAATCTTGGAGTATAAGGTTGAATACAGCGTTCATACAGGTAGGTTTGGGTCTATAAATATACGTCCTTCCAAATACTCCATAATGTAAAACGGAGTCCCAATCACACTTGAATCTGTACACAAGCAAAATACTTTGGGGACTGGAACCTGAGTATGAGTACCGAGTGCATGTAGAACCTGAAATATCAAAAAATCAAAATGTCAAAGATGAACACAACCAAATATTAACTATCAAGATAAAATAAATGAAGTCCTCTGAAGAGCTGTATTCGGCAACAACACCATGTAATACAAAATGTATCATAAGATTCAGAACTATGTGCAGGTCTGACCCACGCGGCCACGCCCACCTCCAAGGGAAAAAAAACTACATGACTGATTGACTGTAAGTAATTATAAATAAATCCATCAGAGAAACAGAATTTACAACCTCATACTCTCTCTCAACAGCATGAGCAGATGCCAGCAACTTTCCATGCGGTTTCTTTCTCAACACATATTTCTTAGCAAAAGTTCCTGAACGAGCCTCAATGAGAAAAGTAGGATTTGATTGGCCATGCCCAAACTGATTCACAAGGGAGAAAACATTTTAAATATGAAGAACCTTGCAACTACAACTGTGTTAGAAATGGAGAAGTGCATCACCGGAACATATGGATATTTGAAATTGTAGAGAAAATTATATAAAAAATTATACCCAAAGAGTGCAATGGTGAGTAGTACAACCATTTGTAATATTCATCTTAGTACAATAGCTACATGTAAAAAGAACTAAGGAAACTAATCATCCTATCTACTTCCTCTACATTTTTATTTTTACACTGAAAGGTTAAAAGAGATAAACATCTAGACTATAAGTTACAAATATCTCGTTTAACCTTCAACGGAACTCTGATTTCTTTCCTTCCATATAACCCAGTATATACCCACTGGTATAGTGTTCCACAATTTTTTGTCATCTCTTTGTATTCTTCTTCTATAGGACACAACGGAAGAGAGACTCATATAGATGATACCAATTAGTTAGGATAAAATTTTAGACATGTTGGCAAAGAGTCTTTTGGTCATGTTAGAGATTTATACGCGGTGCCACTAGGAAATGTAGAGAACTTCAAGTGCTAGAGAACTTATTTTGTTTAAATATTGACTAAGATGGGTTTAAATGAGTAACATAAATAGTGAGATTCTCTTAGGAATGAACCAAATGGAATCGGTTATTACCAGACACCCGAGAGTATGGCCTACTAATCAATGAAGAGTCTGAAAACCATGGTTGATCGGAGTATAAATCCCAACAGAAACAAAAACACTTACCTAGTACCTGTGTTGGTGGGAGGTAATATGTATCGATGGAATAGTTGAGGTGCGTGCAAGTTGTTGATAGTCACTAGTAATGCATTAAAAGTTAAAACTAATCAAATCTTGTTTAGATAATTGCATCTCTAGACCAAATGAGGACACCATATTTCAGTGCAATGCCAGTCACTCTTAGTATGTTAATATTGTTGCTGGCCTGCAACAATACATTGCCTATAACAATGGGATGCAAAATAGCCCACCCATTTACCAATTCAACCTATTTTGCACCGCTCAATTCAACACATCCAAAAGTTGCACTAGGTTAGCTGATATGTAACCCAAATTGATCCATGATAAACCTTGTCAAAATACTTTTAAAAGAACTTTCTATTTATTTGACATGTTATATAAAGCCATAAACTTTTTTTTTAAAAAAAAATTACTAGGTAACTAAACGAACTATCAGAAAACAAAAAAAAATAAACTTGAAAAGAGCCAGATGCTCGTCTCATGAACCATTGTTTAGCTATTTTGAGCCTAAGTAACCTTTGCCTTAACTCAATCCATTTTGATCCGCCACAAGTATATCTCAACCCGTTCATTTGACACCCCTTACCCATAGGATAAATCCGTCTTCTATTTGCCACTTATCTTCCTTGGCCAGTGTTGAGTAATGTCAACATCCTGACTATGGAGAGGCCCATGAGCAGCTGGGTGGCCCGGGTCGGAGTCATAATCGAACATGACGCTTGCTTGGTGGACTTAGTTAAGAAATAAAGTTGTGCATTGGCTATAAGTTATAGCTTTTGGCATGATGGTAAGCGTTCGATCCTAACCGCCAGCATACTCTAATCTATCAAGCACCTAAATTAAGTATATTACCCATGGTGGATAACTTACCAAATTCAGTAAAGCTCAAGACTTTTCAAGCTTTATTTATCATAATTCCCAAAAAAAAAAAAACTTTTTCCCATCAGATACTAATCGAGTTGTACTATAGTTAAGATAGAAAACTCACAAAAAAGTCATTTTTTTCAATTTTCATCATATATGAGCAATCAAAAACACACAACAACAAAAAAGTCAATTTGCCAGCAAAAAAACTTTATTATAAACATATATTAATCTCAGTTTAGCTATAGTTAAGAAGCTCAAATAAATTAAATTTAAATAAAAAAAACTAAAATTTCGATTTGATACCTGAGAAAGAGTGAAATTAGAGATATTTGAAGGGAATCCATGAACATTAGCAGATGCATAGCGAAGAAGAGCTTCAATGTCGAAACTCTGAGCCGGGTCGACCCGTCCGGCAAGATCCGAAGTCCGATTCGCCATCTCAAATCACAGATAAACTCAAAAGAGAAGATACAAAAGCTTACGTATTCTGCGAAAGTGACTTTGTAATATCAATTTTGGGATTATCGAGGGCGATGTGTACTGTCCGTGCCCGTCCGATGCGCCGATAATGTTAACACTTAATATTATTATGTTGTATCCTATTGTTTTAATGTTTAAAATATTTGAAAAGATTATATTAAGAAAAATAATGCGGTCACATCAAATAAAATGTTACATAAAATGAATATTTTCATCATTAGCTAATAATGAATTTAAATAATAAGATATAATAAATTTTAAGTAATAGTTAATATAAATACAACAGGTAACAACCATCCAAACAAGGTGTTAATGAAAACTATTTTTTTTTTCTTTTGGTTTTCCAAAATTAGATTTAATATACTATAGAATCTATGTTTGAAGACGATATTTTTAATAATATTTTTCTAATTTTACTGACTTGAATTAAAAACTTTCTGATTAAATATTGAAAAGAATTTCAATCATTCTACCATAATTGAATCCTCGTCAAGAAGCACAACAAAAGCTTAAGTAAATTCCATTTCTGCTGCTAGAACAAGGAGCCTACTTTGTTACTGAGTTTCAACACATATTTTTTTATATATTTAATAGATTTCTCAATATTAATAATGAATTTGCACAAAAATTATTGGGTTCATATGAACCCACACCCAATTATTATATGTCATTGTCCATCATTAATTAAAATTGAGAAATAATAACAATCCTACTAATATACTAATCTTTTAGATATATTTAATTTTGCATGGCTCCTCAAGATGCAAAGTTTTCCAATATGCCTTGATTCTGCTGGCCTTTTGCAAAGATTCACAATGATATTTATTATGTTTTATAAATTTGTTTATAATTTAATTTTAAAAAAATTGATCTTTAATTTCCTTTTTTATCCTAATAATTTCAGAATCTTTCAATCTATTCACGTGGCTAATTAATGTCCTCAAAAGTGACTAAAACATGTCATGATTATTATTACATTATATACAAGTAGGATACTCAAGTGCTAGTGGCGATAATTAGCTCATAAAAATATAATCCGATTAATTTATTTAAATTTAAATGAAAAACATAAAAAAAAATTCTTCATAGTTGGTATATTACGGCAAGACAAATCATCACAAAAGATTTTTAAAAAGCCCCGATTAGCTTTTTATGATACGTTTTTAATTTATTTTAATCTAAATAATTTGGTCCGTTATTTATTAACTCATTCTATTTTGATTCGTCTAACTTCAGTCCAATCAGTTCATTGGACACCTTTGTATACGGCTATAATTCGAGTAAAGCAAAGTAAAATCTCAAAATAAAAATAAGAGCATCCATTATACAATAACAACGATAATAATATACTCAATATATTTCATAAGTGCATCCATTATGAATATATGAAATACTATACCCTCAATTCATGTTAGTAATATTTATATTTTGCTGCATTGTTTTCCAATCAAAGCATCATAAAATGAAGTCTTTGAAAAATTCATATTATTCCTTTCTCTCAATTTTTTTAAAAATATATTCAGATTAAAGTATTCAAAGTGGCCTCTTTTCCAATTATATACTCCAATTTTGCATATATTAAATTCAAATATATATCTATGAGATGCTCTAATATATATATATATATATATATATATTATAATAAAAAATAATGAATGAATCTTTTGTTCTATTCTTCTTAGTAGTAATTAATTATTGTCACCACATCCACGTGATTATTTTTAACTTTATTAACACATAAATAATAGAGTTATGTTTTGTTTCTGGCTAGTTAATTAATTAGTCTTAGTGTAATATTTTGGTTAAATTAAATTAAATCAAGATTCATGGAATATTTATAATTGATCTTAATTATCTTTTTATATTAATTTGCACCGAAAGTATACAAATATGCAGTACGTATTTCCAACTCCCAAAAGAGAATAATTGTATGATGTATAATGCACATCAAAATAAATTAATAGTATGCAAATGTTATTTACGTAGAAGGTACTCCATATGTCATGGTTTAAGTGGACTATATCTTCTTTAATTTGTCTCGAAAAAAATGTTACGTTTCTATACTTAAAAAATAAATTAACTTTAAAGCTCTTAATTCATAACATAAATGTATAAAAATCATAACGAGTCAAATTATATAAGTCACATAAATTGAAATGAAGGAAGCTTTTAAATTTTGTAAAAACTCATAGAGATGATCACGAAGCTACAAGTAGGACAACAATCAACAAAATCATAATGAGATGATAACTACTCCTCCTTCTTTAATTAAAAACCTCAGAATCGATCCCGTAGACTGAATTCACAAATATTTTACCCCTCGATAAGTGAATTTTTTTGGTCCGAATTAGGGTTAGCCGGACTCAAAATAAATATATACCGAACACCGGTTGAAAGAAAAAAAATGGTAGGCAAGGACCATTTGAGATAATATTTTCTTTTAAAAAGTTTCCCTTTTTTTCATTGGTTTAATTTATGCCTATAAATATGAGTTCTATATCCATTAGTCCTCACAATAAACACAACCAACAGTTCTCTCCTTTCTACTAGCTAGTACTAGTATAATATTATATAATATACTAGTAAGAAAATTAAATACCAAACTCTTTACACACAAAATAAATTAGCAACCAAATCTCAAATTAAATGGCACCAAACAAGAAAGATATATCTAAGATAGGCCAAGAAGCCTTTACTCTTCTTGATGAATTCCATGAAAAAAATACAAGGCCTAGTGTTAAAACAACCAATAAAAATTACTTTTATTATAACCAATATCAATCCCAAAAATCTCATATTGTTCAATTCAAACCAGCTGAAGAGAGAGTTATGAATAGTTATGAAGCTGTGAAGTTCTATGGAGGGGTTCTTGTTTGTGATTATTCCAAGAGAAAATCAAAAGTTATGACTTATTATTAAGCATAAACGAATTCAGGATCTAGAATTCGTGAGTTTAAAATTATGTATGTGTGTGATCGATCTTATTGTACTGATATACGTACATATAGTACATAATGGGTTCAACTGAATCTGCAAAACCTGTTCTAGATCCGTTATGAGTGATTTTTTGTTGTGTTTTTAATATTCTCAACATGTACACCTTTTGCATTTCTATATGTATGGTCGATGAAGCTATATATCTTAGTGATGTTATTATATATTTCACTTTTAAATGCTATATTATGCTCCTTTTTTACTTCTATATATCATGATTTAATTAATCTGCACTCTAGCAATTTTTTCTTTTTAATTTTTTTTCCATCTTAGCTTTATCAATTATATATGAAGGGGTTTAAAATATAATAAATATATCCAAAAATCGCATTTAACTCTTATATATAATATTATTATTTTTTGACAAAGGAGGTTCGAATGAACTTCCTCCCCCCTAACTCCATTCATGCTTATCACTCATTCACTCCTCATAATTTTATATTCCAAACATATCAATATGGATGGTTTAGGCATACCAAGAAGTGTAAACTTATTGCACTTACATGTTGTCCCATGCCACAATATAATGATCTCTATGATAAATATTCGTCAGCTTATAATCGTCTATAAGTTGGTTTACTATCTTTACTCGTAGCTTGAAGATACATACACACAGTAAAAAGCTTATGTGTTTTAATTTGGTGGTCATAAATACTCATAATGTGGGTGACGGGTGACACATAGTTAATCTCCAATTTACTTCATAAGGTGACAAGTCATGTGAGACTCAATTCCAAGAGGGAGTATGGTGGGGTGTGCGAACAAAATTTCACAGTGAATAGCTAAAAAGAAAAGAAAAGAAAAGATATTATTTAGTGATATTTATCGTGATATCTTTTGAGAAAAAAATCATACGAACTTGACCCATAACGAATATTGGAGTATCCAAAGTATTCCCTTTTCCGATTATATAATCCAATTTGCATATGTTCAAATTAAATAATCAAAATACCTAATGTCATACATATATATATATATACCTAACGTCATTAATACACCTATCAACAAGGGTTATGATGGAGTGATAAGTATTTTTTCATTCTTAACCATTAGAGCTCGGGTGCGAGTCCCTTTGGATACGGAGTCACCTTTCGGTGAAAAATTACTACTAAGGGTAAATTAGAATAAATAAATAAATTTTATCTTAAACTTCACAAGTATTTTGAGTCGAATGGAGTATATATTAATCATATATACTGTGTATATATAGTATCAATCGAGCATATATATATATAAACTTGGTATTTGTCCAAAAAATTAAAAGTAGGAAAAACTATGTATACATAGAGGTAAACTATGTATAAGATATTAAAAGGCATACTATTCCCTAGTCAAAAAATTAATAAGATCCATATAACTCCATGATTAGATGCCATAAGGATTAGCATTTAATTATTTTTTTCTCTATTTTTTATTTATTTAAAGTACATAAAAAAGAGATTGGAAAGATCATATATATACTTTTAGGAGGGACTTAATTAATCGGTTAATCAGATGCTTAATTCCTCTAATGATGAATTAATTTATTTGGATTAAAGGAATATTAACTAACAAATTATTTAGTAATAGCTACAATTTTTTTAATTTTATAACTATTTAAAAATTCGTAAATATTCTTAGCCACAAAAATTAATTTGGCAAAGCTAAATCCTCATTTTTGTTACAATTGCTAATAATTGTGACAATAATTATATGAATAGCTATAACTTTATTGCTACAATTCAATTTTGTAGCTGGTTAAAAATATTTGCCACACAATAAAAGTTATTGTAGCAATAGCAACTCTTTAGCCACATAAATTATTTGAAACAAGATGATGTAGCTAAATAAATACTTTTGCTTCAAGTTATAAAAAATTGTGGCAATAGTTAAATGATATAGCCACAAGTATTTTGCTATAGTAAAATTTTGTATTTAATGATTAAGTTTTGCCACGAGTTAAAATTTACTATAGCAATAATAACCTTTTAGCCACAATAAATTATTTAAAATAAATTATTATAGCTAAATAAATATGTTTGCTTCAAGTTGTTAAAAATGTGGCTAAAGTTAATGATATAGCTATAGATTTAGTGCTTTAATAAAATTTCGTAGCTAATTTTTTTTGGGTCGCACGTTGAATATTTTTGGTATCAATGATAATTATTTTATCCATAAAAGTTTAATTAAAACAAAATATTATGGCTAAGTAAATATTTGGTTTGCTTACTAAAAAGCATGACAATAGTTGGTTGAATAGCTATAATTATTTGTCATGACGAGATGATATAGCCACAAATATATCATTGTGTTAAAATTTTGTAG
>JAJOOS010082528.1:0-12240 GCA_029582725.1 Solanum chiquidenum
TTACCCCCCTGAACTTATTTTATATATAATTTTTTACCCCTTTTCAGCCTACGTGGCACTATCTTGTGGGCCCAGCGCGTGTTGACTTTTTTTTTCAAAAATAGTGCCACGTAGGCCGAAAAGGGGTAGAAAGTTAATTAAAAAAATAAGTTCAGGGGGGTAATAGGACCTTAGTAAAGGTTAGGTGTGTCTCAGGGATTTTGGGTATAGGCTGGGGGTACTTATGCATTTTCCCAAAAAAATATTATAACGTTGGCACAATAATTGAATTTGAAATGACTAGAGGTTCAGACCTTTTAACTTATCACTTCACAACATGACTATGTTATTTTTGTAAAGAGAAAAAGACATAAAGTGACACTTGAACTTGTTTCGAATTTTCAAAAAGTTACCTTAACTATGCTGATATCCTATTACCTTACTAAACAATCTTGAACTGACATTATTACATCATTTTTTGTACACCTTACATAGAGAGTGTGCACTCTCTCAAAGAAAGTGAGCAACCTAAAATAACTAATAATTTTATTTTTACCAGTGTTTTATTATAAAATATATTTTCTTATTATTTTAACTTTTTTTTTCCTTATTATTTTTTCTCTTTCTTTCTTCTTTCTTCTTCAAAAATTCATTGTCATCTCCATTAAAACTTCTCACTTTTAATGTCACCATTTTTACCACAATTAAATCGAATTACATATGTTTAAATATGTCGTTACATTTTTTATGTGCATTCGAATTTCATTTTTATTTTTAATATTTTTGATTGTGCTCGGATAGAGAATGGGCATGCCATCCCCTCTCCTTATTCACCGTCCAAAGAGGCTTTGCCAAACTATCTTTGAATCTTTTGCAAATTTTCTATTTTAGTCTAGTGATTGTTTAGTTATTTAATAGAGATAATTAAATTAAGTGCAACTTATAAATTTATTTGGGAAAATGCATAGGTACCCTCTTAGCCTATGTCCAAAATCTCTGAGACATACCTAACCTTTATTAAGGTCTTATTACCCCCTCGAACTTATTTTTTAATTAATTTTCTACCCATTTTTGACCTACGTGATTGAGTCCGTGACTTCACCTATGTTAGGCGCGTGGGTGCAGTTTTTAGACAACACTGACCAATAAAAATTGGCCACGTGTTAAAATAAACTTGAAAAAAATAAACATTAACTCATTTGTCTTCTACTTTATTAGTGTTCTTCATCTTTGAAAAAAAAAACCTCCATTATCATTCAAGTTAAATTGCTCCTTGCTTCGAAAAGTTCCGACGAAAAGTTTCAAAAACAAGACTCCTAGACTCGAAACTCTTAACTTAGTAACTACAGAAATCGATTTCTTTTTATGAATCCATATCACTGTATTTTTTTTGTTCACAACCTCTTTCTTTTGATTATTTTTCGGTAATAAATCAATGTCCTTTAAACGCTGAAGGAGGGAAGTATGTATAGGGAAAAATTGGAGTAGATTAGGGGGGGAAATCAAGTGAAAATTCAAAGAAAAATTTGAATTTTTTGTCTCTTTTCCAAGGCCAATAGTGAAAGAATGAGCAATTTCTTAAAAAGGGGAAAGGGGGATGGGGACACGTTTGCTGTAGAAAAGGAGGACGACGCGTACGGTGGACACTGTTGGCACCGTTGCTGATGTTGACGGGTCGGAGTCGTACTTTTTTTGAGTTTTTTGGATAATTTCATGTGAAGAAGACGAGGGCAAGTACGGGGGTGGGGTCGTTTGGTACTAGTAGCACGCGTTCCTGGGTTGACGTGTTTCTTTTTCTAGTTTTTCGCGTTGGAGAAGAAGGACATAGGTTGGGTATCGGGTTTATTGTTGTTGTACGCTGGAAAGTAAATGGGTTTGGGTTTATTCGAGAAATATTGTATTGTTGGTGGGCTGTATGTTGTTGTATTCACTACAGCAAATATGATAGTATATAACTATGATAGTTGAAAAAGTGGGGCCTAGTGCGTGTTGAACAAAGCTTTCAACCTATCTGGTTTATATTGCCACGTAGGTAAAAAAGTGGTAAAAAATTAATAAAAAAATAAGTTCAGGGGGTAATAGGACCTTAGTAAAGGTTAGCTGTGTCTCAGGGATTTTGGGCATAGGTTAGGAGGGTACTTATGCATTTTCCCAATTTATTTTACATAATTAAGCGAAGGTTTTCAATGTTTATTTGAGTTGAGTAATTGACCCAATTTCATGTCTTCCTTTCTAATGAAACGCCATCATTACTAATAAAATATTTCTATTATTTTTTCTTTCACAAAATCGCAATAAAGACACCTTATTTCTGCTACCTTCTACCATGAAAAAATAGATAGACCCATCTATCCCACTTTTAATGGAACTGAATTTCTAATTTTAAAATCACCTGAATAATTCACCTTGATTCTTCCACATTTACTCATATTGAAATTTCACAATTGCTATTTGTCGGATAACTATATGCGCAACGGAAACATCTCAGGATCTTACTGCTTACATGAATAATAGATAACCAAATTATTTATGCTAGAACACATAAACTTGCTGAAATTTAATTCGATAAATACCTTTTGAAGCGTGAGCAGATACCTTCAAGCGAATCCCCAAGTTAGACAGACCTTCAAGTGAGACAACAACTATGGTCGTAATTGCACTCCTCTATTTATATTTCGAAAGTCCTCATTAAACACTAATGTAATTCTCCATGTTAAGATTACCAGATATTAATCAATAAATTAAATTACTGACGAATCTAATTTAATGATTAATTTCCTTTAGAGTGTTATGGAATGGAAGAAACTAGAAAGAGAAATTAAAGAGAGAATGAATGATAACTCTTTGTATTGATTCTTGCATTGATTCAAATAGAATAATACATCCTTATTTATAAATAATTAAGGAGAATCCTTCTTAAAAGAGAATCCTTTTTAAAGAAGAATCCTTCTAGATACTAAACTAAAATAAAACTAAATATTTTACAATTAATGTAAACCCTAGACTTGAAAGGAAATTAAATACTATAAAATATTTTTAGACTAAAAAGAAAAAGTAAAAAAGATTCTATCAAATTTCAACATAGAGCACTACTTAACTTATTTCATGTGTCGGATTCATAAATCCACTTGCAAGATTTGACACGATGAAAATTTATAAGTTTCTTGAAAAGGCATATCAATCAATCTCTATAACGAGACATGGATTCCATCAACTAACTTATTATTTCACCAATATATATTATTATCATCCAATCTACAATGCATATCGACCCATCTCAGAATCTCACCTTTTAATAAATCAAAACGATAATTAATAAATACATATCATAATAGTTATATCAGGATTAAGAATATAAGTACATTTAATAGTTTAGAGAATATGTTTTGTCAGCCAGTCTAAAACAACTATCTCTACTCGGTCCTGTTCAATACATACAAAACGCACTAGCACAAGAAGTTGGAACTATACCGTTCCCATAATCAAGATAAATTACATATAATCTTGTGCTACAATCGTATCAATGACATATCCAATTTCCATCCTAGATTGTGAACAAAGAACTTTATACTTATTAGAATCGATGATTTAATCCTCTGTGTATAAGCTAAAAGTCTGCACACTAAATCATTTACTGTATAAGTAAACAAACACCATAAACGAATATATGATCTATTAAAATTGAGCAAATATTTATTCTATAATAAATATTATTTCCTAACATATGGTTAATAATATATATCCAACAATCTCCCACTTAGACTTTTAACCATCACAATTGTTATAATGTACTATGTCTAAATGCATGGTTAATAGTATATATCCTAACAATCTCCCACTTAGATATTTAATCTTGAAAATTGTTAAAATACTATGTCTAAACACATGATTAATAGTATATACCCTAACAAAATTACTAGCTCAAGTAGTGGAAGTGATGTTTTATATAACTTGATATTAAAAAATGAAAAAGATATACAAAATGGTCATTCGGCTTTTTACCTTACAATAAAATTAGCCCAATTTTAAAAATTACAAAAATTAGCTGAATTAGCCCAATTTTAAAAATTACAGAAAATGGTCATTCACATGTATGATTGGAATGTGATTTTCATGTTTTGCCAGATGTTGTCCTTGAAATAATTTATTAGACGTGATTATTACATCTATAGTTGAATATACTTTTCTTACATTAAGCCTCTCTCATGTCATTAAGAAGCATCTACTAAGACATTAATGGCTCTTCCTGTGTTTTCTTCCTCCACATCTTTTGCTACTTCTACGTTATTTTTTCTTTTGTTTTAAAATAAAAAATAAAAAAATTGACTTATCGCAAACATAAATTGTTTTGAGCGAATTATATATTAAAAGATTCGAAATATTTGAGTTGATCGAGATTGAATAGTTAGTGTACACTTCATGTATACTCAATGTATATTTCATGTATAGTTAAGTTTTATACAACTTTTTGAGTGTATCATAATGTATAGTCAGTATATAACTCATGTATATGTATATTTTATGACTTTTGGCAAAATATATTGTATAGTCAGTTTGCCTATTTTTTGTGTAAATAAAAAACATATGGTTATATTTGTTGTAAGCTAATTACTTTATTGTATATATATTTGAAAATAATATAACTTACATAAATCTCATAGTATAAGACCTAAATTACATCCTATCCCTACTCTTTTCTATTTTACAAAAGGAAAAATTACGCGGTTAAGCAAACTTATACTACTTAATTACTCATCATAGATATAGTTTGCTATAATTATCACTCGCGGCTAACATTAACCATTAATTATGTGGGCTGAATTCGAGGTATAATTAGTCACATTTGTGTATGTATAATTCGCCACATTTGTATAGATCGCAACTAATAATTCTTTGTTTGATTTGTATTTGTACGGTGGTTTGTATTTGTATATGACGATGATTTCCTTTGGTTTTTCAGTTTTTTCATCATATACATTCAATCTTTTTGTGTATAACTTTTTAAAGTTTGTATAAACATGTAGTTTTCAGATTTTGTATAATATAATTTATGAAATGTAATGTGTATAATATATTTTGTATAATTGTTTAAAGTTCATATGTTTATGTTTGTATCAATTAGTTATTTTGAGATTTATTATATTTGTATAATTTCATACTTATATTACTCAATTATACAAAAACACATGAATTATACAAATGTACCTGTGAATTATACAAACGAGATACAAATTATACAAATTATTGTCCTCGCCTCTCCTTTCTCTTCCAATCTCGCACGCCTCTCTCCTTCCTCTCCCAATCTCGCCCGCCTCTCTCCTGCCTCTCCCAATCACTCTCGCTAGAATATATAAATACATATGTAGAATATACAATTATCTAACTGATATACATATACAATTCACCTCTCTCGGTCGTCTCCCCTCCCTCTCCTAGTCTCGCTCACCACTCTCCTCCTTATAACATGTAGCTACGAATCGTTATTAACAAACTATAGCTATGGAGCGTAAGTAGAATATTTTTGAATGGCTATATGCAAAAATTCCTGTTTACAAAAATTCCTTAAAATATCAGCCATCATGATACATAATTGGTTGTCCGGATACATTAATTGTGATACATTATATATGTGGTTGTTGCGCTTAAAAAGGGAAACAAAATAGAAAATCAAATTAAAATCCCATAATTCACGCTATTCAGTTCCTCTTTACTGTGTCAGTCAAAGACACATAAATCCTAAACAAACCAATTCAAAATCTTTGTTCATCTTTGTCCATGTTTCAACGAAGAAACCTTCGAGATGGATTCAAAACGTTTGTTGAAAATTTGATAAGTTACATAATGAATATTTTGATTTTTGACTGACACTCTCGAAGGAAGTAAAAATCGAAGATCGTAGCTTTTGGGTTCTTTGAATTCTACACAAATCTCACTATGATTGTCGACCAGGACCTGATTTCTTTGGCAACTCTCTTGGTATATTTATAGTCCTGGTGGTTGCTTACCATTGTGTGATGACAGATCCCAAAAATGAAGGCAGTTGAAAGTTGTTATTTTATAATTAGCTTGGGCAAAAATAGTTATGTTTATTTGTCATAGCTTCAACTTTCGAGTTAAAAGATCTTATAACAAAAGGTATGCAACACATATTCTTGTGCTTTAATCATTGTTTCTCATTCATGAATTTGTATATTGATCGATAAGTTATGATACATTACTGGTTAGAACTTGATATATTAAAACTTTGACGTATATGTTATGTGTTTGTAAATCTGTGAGTTACAGTACTGTTAATATAAAATATCAGATACATGTAATTTTTTTTTTTGATTTTTGAATTTGTATATGCATACATAAATCATGATACATTACTATTTTCAACTTGATTCAATTCTAGTTTGATGTATATGTATTGAATTTTTATAGACGTGAGTCAGTGTGTTGTTACTATAACGTATCAGATACATGTGAATTTCTTTTTTATATATATCAGTATATGAATTTCTTTATCAATATATGAAGGGATGTATCAATATATAAACTATCATGTATCTAGAGTTAGTTATCATTAGGTTGTTGTGTATCTTAAATTGAGTTAATTGATATGTGATGTACCTCTAACTTTCAAATGTGTGCAGGTTGTTCCATCTTCTAAATTTATTTATTAAGTGTATAAAGATAGGTGAAGATACATTGTTTTCCTTGAGAGAAAAATATGTAACTGTGGGAGATTTCAGCATGACGAGATACCTTGTGCGCAGACAATTGTTGTTGTGAAGAGCAAAAATATTACAGAGATACATCTCTACTGCTCTGATTACTACAAACCAACTGCATTAGCAAACACGTATAAAGTTCCAATGGTTCCAATGCCGGATAAGGACGATTGGTCAGTATTGGAATTTGTTTTGGAAGAAATTGTCTTGCCACCTAGATACAAAAAGATGTCTGGACGACCAAGAAAAAGAAGAAAAAAAATCTAGATGAAAAGATAAGCACAAACACAAACTGTTGTGGACGTTATGGACAAGAAGGTCACAATCGAAGAACTTGTACTTTCTTTCCGAAAGAAGACTGATAAACTATTTTTTGGGACTACTGTTGTGTTTCAGATACATTATTTTGAGAGTATAAATGGGAAAAAAACTTTAGTATACAACTTAATAACTTTAATTACTCCTATATCGCAATACTTTTTTTCCACTTATATAACAATATTTTTTTTGCAAAACTAGAATTTATATACATATAAAAAAAAATAAGTCAGCCACGCTTATCACGTATTCCTTAATTTTCTCCAATTATTTTACATTTTCAGATTTACTCAGATTTGTTATATATTCTCTCCCGTGAAGAGAGGTTTCTAACAAAAATAAAACACCCTATCTACTATGATAGACTATTAAAAAATGTTGATCAAACTACTGAACTGTTTTGTATACCATTAATTACCAATCTAACTACCAAACTGTGTGATTTAATTGATTTGGGAAAATTCCAACGTATTTATATTTATTGGAAAAGACAAACCCCATGGAAAATTGTGAATAATAAAAAAAAAAGATGAAAATCATTTTTTTATTCATTTACAGCACTTGATGCAAGTATAAGAGGCTGGGAGTATTGTCGACCAATAGTTGTCGTTGCCGGTACACAATTGAAATCAACTTATGAAGGCACAATATTGATAGCTAGCACATTAGATCCAGGAGGTATTATTTATACTGTTATTGAAATTAAAATTGATTTATTTTTTTATATAAAAAGAATTATGCTGTATTTATTGTGTAAAAAATTGTTGTATAGGTCACATCTTGCCGCTTGCATACAAAATTGTTGATTCGAAAAATAATAATTCATGATTGTGGTTCTTTGAGAATTTCAAAAATGCATTCGGTGAAAGAGAAGATATGTGCTTTGTTTCTGATAGAAATAAAAGTAGATGAAATGCTACTACAACTGTTTATCTCGAATTCAGATATTACACATGCATTTACCATCTGTGGACCAATTTACCAAAGAAAACACATAGAGATACAAAAGAGGTGAGAAAATTATTCTTCAGTTTAGCAAAAGCATACATTGTTCAAGAGTTTGATGAATTGATGGGAATAATGGATCAGATTAATTCAAAATACCGTGCATATCTCATGAAAGCAAATTATGAGAAATGATCACGTGCACGTTCACCAGTAAAAAAGACTTGGACTCTAACAAGTAACATAGCAGAGTCAATAAATAATGCAATTCTTGTTGGAAAAAGGTTATCAGTAGATCCTTTGTTGAAATTTGTGCATAAAACAATTGAAGCTTGGAATGAGAAACATAATGAAGAAGATAGAAAATCTACAACAACCTTGACAAATAAATACAATGAAATGTTGGAGGACAATAAAAATTGTCGCATCGTATGATTGTAAGTATTATCAATTCTTTATTATATATGGTATGTTTTGATTTTATTATAATTAATAAATGTTTTTAAATGAAGGTACGCGCATCAAAAGAATACCTTCATACAGTTATAGATGTTGCAATGAGATTTACAGTATGTCTGAATACTCGAATGTGTAGCTGTGGCAGATTTCAACATGATGAGATCCCTTATAGTAATGCAATTGTTGCTATCAAAATATAGGAATAAACATCGTGATGATTATTGTTCAGCTTATTAAAGTAAAAAGAATTATCAGGATACTTATGCAATACCAATTCAACCATTGCCTTGCGAAATCATTTGGAATGTTGAGGTAATATTACCACCAGTTGCAAGAAAGCAACCAGGCAGACCACTGAAAAATGATTGCAAAAAGGGATTCAACGAAGGAAAGGGCAAGAAGATAAAAGTCACTTGTAGTGAATGTGGTACAACTGGATATAACAAGAAGACTTGCTCAAAAATATCACATGAGAATTAGCATTGTGGTATTATTGTTGTTTTATTTATTTTACATAGAAAGTTATGTAGTTGAATTTTTATGGTTTTTGATAACATGGTATGTGTTTTTTTAAAGTTAATTGAACTTTATTTCAAAGTATATTAATGTTTATTGTCTTATTCGTATTACTGAAGTGGTAATTGTTTATGATGGTTGTATATAATGGCTATCACATACTCATTCGGTATACTTGTTCTGAAATCTGCACAACTATTGATAAAAATGTGGGGTATATAGTGGTTGATATTTTGATATTATATACCAACAAAAAACAATGAACACAAAAATAACTAGTTAAAGTAAGAGCTTGGTTTAAATTGAAACCAGAATTAATACACACTATTAACGTAAAAAAATTTGGTTTTCTTGTTGTGAAATAGGCACAAATATTGATAAAAATGGGGTGGGGGTGGGGTATATATTGGCTGATATATTAGTATTATAAACCAATCTAATACATTGAATACGGAAAGAATAGTTAAAGTGTATTCATAATTAATACACGCTGATAACGTAAGAAAATTGGTGTACTTATAGTGAAATAGGCACAAATATTGATAAAAGTGGGAGTATATAGTGCCTGAGATTGTGATATTATATACCAACCTGAAACATTGAATATGTAACCAAGTACTTAAAGTAAAGAATTTTGGTATAATATTAGAATAATGATAAAACCATTATCATAATAATGGTTGTATAGAGTAATTAAAATGTTGATATTATATACCAACAACAAACATTGAATCTTTAAGAACTAATTAGTTTAGAATATGTAACTTGAAATCACAATGAACATAATGATGTAATAATCACACATGTCTGACATGTTGGTATTATATACCAATAATACGCATTTTTAAATTTTATACCAATCACACACATTTATGTTAAAATACTATATTATAAATCAAACTCACACAATAAAATTATCACAAGAAATTAACCAAAATAATGACCAACAAAAAAGTAAATAAATTCTGAAATGAACATAATATCCAACAATGAAATTCAAAACCACCAAAACATATCATAGCGCAACTAAAGTACTATCCAAAAGTATAACAAAAGATTAAAATCCAACAAAAATTTCATGAAATTATGTCTTAATGAATGAAACCTTTTAATCCTCCCCCCTCCGGATTAACTGACCACATTTCATAGATGCTTTATTTTCACTAACAGTATCAGTATCAATTTTTCTCTTTCCGTAATCTCACAGTAGTGCTTCATATCGCAAATGAAGATTTTCAATATCAAAAACTGACATTGATATGTTCATATCTCCTCGACACACATATTCAACGAAAGAACAGGTATACAGATCACAATCACTACAAAGATTAAGACCATTATCACAATTAGAACATTATATGGTACGAATCAATAACAAAAAAAACACAATATACTTACATTGAAGTGTCACCTTGTTGTGCGATGTTTTCCCATTTCACGTATGCCAAAGGATCACCAAACTGGTAACTGCTTTGGTATGTTTTGCCCCATAACCATTTAATGAATCATAAATGTAATGACACCTTCTTCTAAATGGAAAAAACAACCAGAAATCAGTAGAATGCATCGATACATGATCAACATCCACCCATGGAGTATTAGCAAGAATCTTATCACCTCTTATATTTTGAGCAGTATCATGATGTGTATTAATCAATCTTTCATTCTTTTTCATTGGCCTCCAAAGTATCATGGATTTGTACAATCCAATCGATGAAAAATGGATTAGTTATAGTAACTCTTGCACTATTGTCAGGACAATACCTGCAAAACTTACGGAGATAGTACATTATCACATCAACATGTTGTATAAATCATGTGTTATTAGTTAGCAACCAACAATTTATATTTATATATATATATATATATATCTAACTTGATTTATATTTAACTGGATTTATATCTAACTTGATTTAAACAAAACATCAATGTCTGATCATTTACATATAAGACTATATTAAAGAGTCTATGTTTGTATACATTAGTTTTTCTTAAACATAACTAGCAAAGACAATTTTCTCCTCAATTATTTAATTCTCAGTTTGCAGTGTCTAAAATGACTAATAATTTTAGTTATCAAATCAATAAAAAACACAACAAAATCATATACCAAATTTAGTTTACCCTAAAGTGACGAAAGTAAGAAATTTATCAAATCTCCCCAAGGCTGTCCTGGATAAGCCAAAGGGTAAAACCAATCCATCAAATTCATTCTACCAACTTCAAACTCAAAAGGAGGGTCAATTAAATTTTTAGCAGGTGTGAAGAAATTAGTTTTTCTGGTAAACAAAATATCTAGTTATAACTAAATAGTGAATAAAAAAGAATTAGTAAATTACAATTAAAGTACTACATGTACTTGCCACATTTCTTGGATAGTTTGTTGTCAATCCATTTTTTAAAATGAGGGATCACATCGTTGTACATATTAAACTCTTTGTAATTTACAAAAGGGTGTTTCCATGAACAGTACATCAAAGTCTTTCCCGATGTGTCACCTGATTCACTTAGATAAGTGTGTGGTGATTGAGCATACTTTCCTGAAATCTTCGTATGAACATGTTGAACTGGTGTCACATGTGTGTTTTCAACTTCAACAACACCCAAAGGTTTGACCTGTGAGTTTTTAGCTTCAACAACTACCAAAGGAGTGACATGTATTTTGAGATTCAACATCCACCAATGATGACACGTATGCTTGTAAAGTTTCAAGAGCAACCAACTGTGATTCACAAATTGTTGGCATAACATCATCAAATGTAGGAGTATTTTTATTTATTTCAAAATCCATAGAAACATCACCTAGAAAAATATACAAATCATCATTTATATAGCTCTATTTCACAATATTTTAAATAGAAATATTATTGAACACTAACTAAAAGGAACTTACAATTGTTATCAAACACATATTGACAAATGGAAGGTGGTGATTGGAACCAAGATCTTTAGCACCACAATCTTGCATATGTTCATGTCACGACCCGAGCCTACACCCTGGACGGGGCCGGCACTCGAAGACCATTGCTGGTCCCCAAGTGAACCCTCATCCTGGCTGACTACAAGCGGAAAAATGATTCAAGCATACAAAGCTTAAAAACTGAAATAAAAGTTCATAAAACTTAAATACAAACTTTAAGTCCAAAGAAAACTATGTCTAATAAAATATATACAACTCGCCATAAAAAGGCAACTTAATTCTTTAAAATGTTTAATAAAATAAATGAATAATACAGACTTCTCAACTATACTGACTATCTATGAAGCCTCTAACTGATAAAGATGGAAGTCGGGACAAGACCCACGA
>JAJOOS010082547.1:0-16559 GCA_029582725.1 Solanum chiquidenum
GCTATCATTTAGTCAAATGGGACACCTTAATTTTGGCCAAGAAAGATGGAGGGCTGGGTATTAGAAATCTGAGAAAGAAGAGCAATAGTCTCACGATGGAATGGCTGTGGAGACTACCTAAGGAAGAAAGCTCTTTAAGGAGGCAAGGAGGAAAAAAGCTATCATTTAGTCAAATGGGACACCTTAATTTTGGCCAAGAAAGATGGAGGGCTGGGTATTAGAAATCTGAGAAAGAAGAGCAATAGTCTCACGATGGAATGGCTGTGGAGACTACCTAAGGAAGAAAGCTCTTTAAGGAGGCAAGGAGGAAAAAAGCTATCATTTAGTCAAATGGGACACCTTAATTTTGGCCAAGAAAGATGGAGGGCTGGGTATTAGAAATCTGAGAAAGAAGAGCAATAGTCTCACGATGGAATGGCTGTGGAGACTACCTAAGGAAGAAAGCTCTTTAAGGAGGCAAGGAGGAAAAAAGCTATCATTTAGTCAAATGGGACACCTTAATTTTGGCCAAGAAAGATGGAGGGCTGGGTATTAGAAATCTGAGAAAGAAGAGCAATAGTCTCACGATGGAATGGCTGTGGAGACTACCTAAGGAAGAAAGCTCTTTAAGGGGCACTGTGATATAAGCTAAGTATGAAAAGGAAGGTTTTTGGTGGACAAAAGAAGTAAACACTACATATGGCACAAGTTTGTGGAGATCAATCAGGAACCTATGGCATGTATTATTTGTGAGACTAGTTTTAATGTGAAAGATACAAGAGAATTTTGTTATGGGAATTTAGCTGGTTAGAAACTGTTCCTCACATTTATATTTTATATCAGCAATTAGATTCTACTTTACAGGAAGTGTGGTCAAATCAAGGTTGGAACTTGACCTGTAGAACATTGATGCAAGACTGGGAGATGGAAAGGTTGGCCAATTTTTATGGCACTCTAGAGTAGTGCAAGGGGCTACAGGAAGGAGAAGACACAGTAAGATGAAATGCCATTGCAAAGGCATTTTTATGGTAAGCTATGCCTATAAGGACATGGATTAGATGGGTTCTCAGATCAGATTTTTACCTTGGAAGCTTATTTGGAAAGTAAAATTTCCATACAAAGTAGCTATTTTCACTTGGTTGGTAGTGAAAGAAGCTGTTTTATCTCAGGAGAATCTACAGAAGTGGGGCAAACATACGTGCTCCATATGTTATTTTTGTGAGCATAATGCAGAGACAATTATTCATTTGTCTCTGCTTTGTGAAGTGGTTAGCCAGCTTTGGAATTTATTTACCAACTTCAGGGGCATAAGGTGGATGATGTCAGGAAGGGGAGGCACTGACTAGTTGAAATTTTGAGGGCGGTGGTAGCACTAACAAAGACAGATGGAAAATTGTCCCAACAGTAACATGGTGGGCCATTTGGACAGAGAGAAACTCTAGGTGTTTTGAAGGCAATAGTAGCTCTCTGTAAAAGTTGAAAATGAACTGCATTATAAGTTCTTGTTATTGGTGCAACTCAGAGTATACAGATCACTCAATTTCTATAGTAGACATCCTAGGATCCTTGTAAGATGAGATATGATTTAGTGTTAATCTATTGTTTTTACTCTTGGATGTAGATTCAATGGTGTAATTTTGTCTTCCACCACCTTGTGCTGATGTTTTATATACACAGTCTGGTTACCTTGTCAATAAATCAATAAATTAAATAAACTTCTTTTAGATAAACAAGTAATATATTTTAGTGAAGTGACAAATATATGTGCATACAATGAACATTAAGTTTTATTTATTATTAGGTGTTTAATATATATATTTAAAAAAAATTACATTTAATAATTATAAATTGATAGCTAATATCGTTAAAAAGTAATTGGCATCTTCCCACTCATGTGAGTATTGTTTTTAACAAGTATTCCACACATATTTGAAATGAAAGACGTACTGCATTTGAAAAATAGAAATATAAGAGAATTTGAAAAATCATCCAATTTCATGCTAACAAAGTAATAACTTGGCCAAACGAATTTGAAAAATCATCCAATTTATGCTGAGCAAGTAAAACTTGGCAAAAGAAACAATCCAAAATGTTTGAAATTGTTTTTAACAAGTATTCCACTCATATTTGAAATGGAAGACATAATATGTATTTGAAAAATCATCTGGTAATTACACCGTGTATTTGCCAGACCTCCTTGAGAATTAGAGTGTAATTGCTCCCTCTCAAATACATACAATTTCATGCTGACCAAGTAGTTACTTGGCCAAACAAACAATCTTAATCCGTGTAATTACACTCAAATCTAGTTACAGGGTGTATATCCATCTCCCACTATATTTTTTTTAAAAATAAATCATTTTGACAAGGAACTCAAATGCAGTGAATACAAAATAAATAGTCTATACCACAAAATTAAAATGAAGACAAATAAATAATATTTGATGTTTGAGAGTATTGAATTGTTTGAGCTATGTGCTTATTGTTTCTTATGCTTCTCCTGCTATACTACAACAACAAACCTAGTGTAATAGCACAAGTGGAGTCTGGGGAGGGTACAGTGTATGCAGGCTTACTCCTACATCCTGGAGGTAGCGAAGTTGTTTCCCAAAAGACTCTCGGCTCAAGTAATGCAAAATTATCTCTAGTATATGAAAGAGTGAAAACCTTATATTTGATACTACTATACAGATTAAAAGGAAAATAGTTTGCACTCCTTGACTTCATGCTTTTTGCATTGCCAATTTCCTACTGGATTTCCATTACTTGATTGTATCCTCATTGAAGGCATTAGCTCTTTTGGGTGTAAGGTTTTAGTTCACGTCAATTCTCAATGCTATATCTTTCTTTTCATAGTAAAGTTGAGATTCTGTGTTTGTAGTTTTGTGATTTATTTAGAGGAGTTACTTGAATGAAGCAAAGTTTGAATTTAAAAATAAAAATCTAAAAGAGATTTATATCATGCTCTGTTTTGCCTAGAATCAGCATTGTTACTTGTGACATTCTGTGAAGTAAAACACTTGTTGAACTTGCTTGAGATTTATTTTCTTGCATAAAAATTGTGCAGTTTGGTTCTCCATTGAGGAATTCTGTTTGAACTATTTTTTGGTATCCTTCTCCAGGTTAACAGAATCAGAGAACTCCCGCAGAACAAAAACATAGTGGCAACCCATACTGATGGTCCTGAAGTAAGTGGTCTCTTTTTGTAAGGTGTTTTGTGGAAGTCTTTGTTAAGTTACTGTGACATTTTTCCATTTTAGGCATATCAATATTTTTTAATTGGTAACAAATTTATTATTCATCTATCTAGGTTCTCATTTGGGACATTGAAGCTCAGCCTAACAAGCATGCTGTCTATGGTGCTGCTGCTTCGCGTCCAGATCTGGTCTGTGTACTTGCTCTCTTAAATCTTTTTGATTGGTCTATATTTTGGGTTATCTTCATTATGTTCATCACTCATTGTGCCTCTTTGGTCGATTTTATAACTTTTTTGCTTGTGGAATGTGCTCTACTAATTGATCCCAGCGCCTGTCAACTGTCACCAGTAATATGATTTGGCATCTTAAGCTATACCAACCTATTTAAGCAAACATTAAATGCTTTTACAGGTATTAAGTGGACATCAGGACAATGCAGAATTTGCTCTGGCTCTGTCCCCCATGGAACCCTTTGTCCTCTCTGGAGGTTTGAAGTTCTCTCATTTTTTAGATGTCTAATTCTCAAAATATTTGCTCAGACTAGTTATATTTTAGAATCAGGTACTTGTGTTGCCCAACTTATGTACCAAATTAGACTTCATCTGATCCGATACAGTTTTGGATATGTAAGGTTCATAAAAGCTACTTGTTCTAGTAGTATTGAGAATCATATTATGAACTTCTGGTCTGATGTTGCATCTCCTAAGATGCTGTCTGGAACTTAATATCATAATTCAGTAGGTGTTAAGTGATTTAGCCACTTCTGGTATTTCCTCATTTGAGATCATTTTCTGTCAGGAAAGGACAAAACTGTTGTCTTGTGGAGTATTCAAGATCACATTTCAACATTGGCAGCAAATGCACCCAAGTCTGCTGGATCAGGTGGCTCTATAATTAAGTCTGCTGATAATCCTTCTATTGGACCACGTGGTATCTTCCATGGCCATGCGGATACTGTTGAAGATGTTCAGTTTTGTCCTTCAAGGTAATGTCGACTTGAAAGTCTTAATTTCTTTGCTGGATCCTGTGGGAGTTTGTCTGGGTGGAGTGAGGCTTACAAATTAGGCTCAGGTTACTAGAGTTTCTGCTTGTAAATTCTTCTTATTTCCCTTGGTTCTTCTTTGGGAATCATCCACTTCTACTGAGTTATCATCCAGGGAGAGAAATATTAAAAAATTGTCTTATTCCCTGAGCTCCACCTGTTGCTTCCCAATTGCTTGTCTTCATGTTCTTGCTACATCCTCCTTGGTCCCCTTTGGATTATATAGTACATTGATAGCAGAATTGTAGCTTATCTTTGTTCTTGTCTGTGACTCCAGAATGTTCCACATAAACATAAGACAGTGAAACTTAAACATCAAAGCGCAACTGTTCAATGCAAACTTTAAGTTTCACTGTCTGATGTTTATGTGGAACATTCCTGAGTCACTGACAAGAACAAAGATAAGCTGCGATTCTGCTATCAATGTACTTCAACATTTTGTTCTTGATACAGCTTCTGATTTCTGTGATATCCTTAGCAGAAAGGGTGAATAAGCGTTGGACCTGCGAGATTAATGTGTTTTGAAGTATCTGACCAGTCTTCTGAAACTGACATTTTGTTTTAACCTTCATGAAGTTCCCAGGAATTCTGTAGTGTTGGTGATGATTCATGCCTCATATTATGGGATGCCCGAGTTGGTAACAATCCTGCTGTAAAGGTCTGGTGATTACTTTCTTGATTGTTTAATGGAAAATTTCATCTTTGAGAGTGATTGTTAATGATATAGAAATAGGTAGGATATCATGAGCCAAAACTGCTAAATGTGCAACTCATCTCAGGTTTCTGAAGATATATCTTGAATGCAATTCTAATGGTCGAATGATGATCTCTTGAACATATGTTAAAACATAACCCAATCTTCGTACCAAATTTCTACCTTTTGAGCATGACCATATTTAGCTTTTCCCAGATAGCATATGTTAGTTCTAATGGTCAAATGATGATTTAACATAGTCCAATTATCTTCATACCAATATATCTACCTTTCAAGCATGACTGTGTCAGCTTTTCCTAGATATTCATGTGTTGTTGCCGTCATTATCTGTAACCGGTTGTCTCATTCTAGCACCAATATGGTGTCTTGTCCCAAATATAGTTCTCATCTATCATATAGCCGTTTCTATTAAGTTGTTTCGAGATATTCTTGATCGTCAACTTTCAGTCGATAATCCTTCATAAGTAATATCTAAAAAACCTCTTTGCTGTTTTTACAGGTTGAGAAAGCGCATGATGCTGATCTTCATTGCGTCGACTGGAATCCTCACAATGACAATCTTATCATAACTGGGTATGATGTTATATAGTAAAATTATATAAATTAAGAGGATACTGTGCATACCCAAAAAAAAAGAAAAAAAAAGGAAGAGTAGTCATGTATGGGGCTGTTAATGGGGCATGCTGCTGCAACTGTCTTTTCTTTTTCTTGTAAATGACCAATTTCCCATTACTGGTATGTTATATCATGAATTCGTATAATGATAACTCATCAGTGGTCATGTACCTGCGCACGACTGCTTGGTTTTTTTTTTTCCATGTAGTTTATCTAGTAACAGATTTCTTACCTAGCCTGGTGTCACTCAGGTCCGCTGATAATTCGGTACGCTTATTTGACCGGCGAAATTTGACTTCGGATGGGGTTGGATCACCAGTACATATGTTTGAACATCACACAGCTGCAGTTCTCTGTGTTCAGGTATTTCATTTGCTGTGCTCTGTTAATCAGTGAAATTGTGTTTATTGATATCTCTGCATTAGATTGCTGTTAACTGATGACTTTTCATTTACAGTGGTGTCCGGATAGGTCTTCTGTGTTTGGGAGCTGTGCAGAGGATGGTCTCTTGAATATTTGGGACTATGAGAAGGTATAGATACTCCTGTCCTTGGCACTTCCTCTGACTTGTCTCTTTCTCCCTTTATCCCTTCTCTCTTGAGTGTTATTCCTCTACTTCAAATTATTACAATTCTTCTGGAGTCCAGCTTCTTAAAGAAGCTTTTTTATTTGTAAATGCTGCTGTGTGATCTTCATCTTCTGTAACAATGCTAGTCTTTGTATAGCGAAGTGTTTGTCTGCAAAAGATACATGATAACTGTACATTCTGCAATGCAAAAGGGAGGGGAGAGTGGGTACACATTTTAAAATGTTAGATGGATTCTTTAATTCCAACTAATACCTTTCACAGAAAAAGAAGCAAAATGAAATCTGCTCATGATATGTTATAAATATACTTACACGGGTGATCACTTATCAAATTTATTATCTTGTTGGGCCTTTGATGCTTTATTGTATAAAGGCAATGATTCTTTAGTATAAAATGTTCCAAGTTTGAAAAATTCCTTGTTGACCGGTGGGGCTCAGATGTTGGTAGTATGAGTTATTATGTACTCCCTCTGTCCCTAATTACTTGTCCACTTTTCCTTTTTTAGTTGTCCTTAATTACTTGCCCATTTTGACAAATCAAGAAAGAACAAAATATTTTTACCTACTATACCCTCAATTAATTACTTTGAAAAAGGTAGAACTTTTTGAAAAGCTTAAATTTTTAATTAACAAACTTCATAATTAATATGGGTAAAATGGTAAAGTCACTATCTCAATTATTATTTTCTTAATAGGTGTGTCAATTCAAAAGTGGACAAGTAATTAGGGACAAAGGGAGTATTTATTAGTAGTGGGTATCTGGTGCACATTCAAATAAAGCAGCAGCCGAATGATGAATTGAGACGTGTTCTATATTCATTTATTTATAAGCAAGTAATTCTTCTTATAGTTTTAGTTTATTTTTCTTGACAGGTTGGTGAAGCAAAAGATTCTGATATCGAGTCTGATGAAGATGAAGAGGAGTCTCCACCAGGCTTGTTTTTTCAGCATGCTGGCCACAGGTTAGAACCCCTTTACACTGGGTTGCTGCTTCTTGGCTTTGTTTCTTTTTCCCTATTGGACTTGAAACAAAACAGAGACTAGAAATCAATCTACCTAATCTATTTATTTTTGTTTTGTATTCTCTTTCTTCTAAGGAGGAAGGGGGATAGTGATAAATTTCTAAAGTTTGATGGCACTTGGTTTTGGGTCATGGGACAAACGAAGCAATGAGTACACTATATTGGCAACTGAATTTTTTGAGTTTGACCCAGGGATAAAATTGTGGACTTTCACTGGAATGCTTGTGATCCATGGACTATTGTTAGTGTATCTGATGATGCGGAGACCTCTGGTGGAGGCGGCACATTACAGGTTCATAATCATTTCTGTTGCTGCCATTTTTGAGTATGATATAATTTGGCTCTAATCATTAGATTGGATTGTACAGATATGGCGTATGATTGATATGTTGTACCGGCCGAAGGATGAAGTTTTGGCTGAGATGCAACATTTCAAGGACCATGTGGGCAAGTGTACCCCTAAGTCCAAAGGCTGAGTTATTTTAGCGCAATAGTAGGCAGTAGAGATGCCATTATAAGTTAAACAGTATGTGTAATAGTTGGAATGGAGCATTTATATTTGCATGTAAAAGATATGCTGGAAAATGGTTACTATGCTAGTAGACAGCAAGCGTCAAGCTATCCAAGACTGTAGAGCATGTTGTGTGTACCGACTGCATCTGTGCTAATTTGCTCCTTGATGTTTTGCATATTCTTATTTAGCATGATGTTTTTTGTTTGGACTTGAAAGGATCAAGTCCTTTCATCTAGGCGTGATAATTGGATGGGTTGGGTCATTATGGGTCAAGATCTAATTCAATTTAAATTTGCTTGGGTCAAAGCGGGTTAGGTATTGAGTTATATAATGGGTCAAGACCATGGGTGTGTTTGGTATGAAAGAAAACACTTCTCTCAGGTTTGATAGACTTAAATGTATGTTTTTCAAATAAACTTATTTTTCTTAAAATTTAAGGAAAATGACTTCAAAAATTAAGAAAAATATTTTCCAAAACTTTCCTTCCAAGTCAAAGTTCTTTTTTTCTTACCCTGATCCTCCCATCAAAAAAATAAGATTAAAAGTTCAAGAATTTCTTTTTAAAAATATTTCAAATTTTTGTATCCCTCCACCCCAACCAGCTCCAGCCCCCCTCCGACCCAAAAAGAATATTTTCGAATTTTTATTTCTTATCCCATCCAACTCTGACCCCACCATCCCCACCTCCCCCCAATTTTTTATTTTTATAATTTTTCACTTTTAGCCCTACCTCTCCATTTTTTTAACGAGTTGTTTTTAAAAAGTATTTATAAAATTTTAAATTATAATTTTTTACCCATCCTACCCCTCCTCCCATACACAAAAAAAAGAAATTTAAAACTTTTTTTTCTTTTCAAAATTAAACTCCAGTTGGAAAGTTAGGTTTCGAGTCGGGTGTGGTTGGATCCTGTTAAAAAGTTGGGGTCAAATTTCAACTTGAAAGTCAAATTTTGGGTTCGCATAGTATGTGGTTTGTCGGGTCCTGATTCAGAAGTCAGGTCTCGATTTGAGTGTTGGAGTTGAATCTTGAATCGATCGATCATGTTCAAGTTTGGATATCTGGGTTAGGTCTTAGGTTGGATATTCGGTTCCAGTTCGAATGTCGGGGTTGGGTCCTGGGTCAAATCTCAGGGTTGGGTTTTGAATTGGTTGTCGAGATCATGTCCTAGATTGATTATCGAGGTTGGCATCCGGATCATAAATTATTTTTTACTCTCTAACAAAAAATAAAAGATATTTTCTGAAAATGTTTTTCATTGACCAACCAAACACTAAAAAATATTTTCTACTCACTAACTAGACATGAAAAAATAAATAAGAAATTCACTTGTTTTCTACGAACATTTTTTAGGAAAACATTTTACTTCATACCAAACACACCCCAAAATCCAATCCAACTTTTACTAAGCTTAATTGTTTTATTTGTTCTTTTAAAATATTTTAATATCTATTACTTTTTTTTTCTTTTAATGGCTATATAACATATCAAGTTGAAAAAAAAGTTTTTTTTTAAACAAAATATTTGTCAAAATTTCTCATGAGCCAATTCGGGTTACTTATCAACCCATTTTTAATGAATTTGATTAAAAACTTAACGATTGAGCGAATCAATAATTTGTCCAAACTTAAACAGATTGAATTTAATTTTGCCACCCCTACTCTACGAAACAGTCATAAATACAAGATACTACCACATGGAGAACTAGGTTCAAGGAAACCAGTAATGAGGACTCATATTTATGAGTGAATGAATTTAACTTACATAAATAACAATAAAATCATAGAGTGACCATCATCAGCAAAATGAAAACAGCAATTTATGGGACAAAGACATAAATGGCCATATGGGTGAAGTTGTCGACACTGGATGACCAAGAAGCTTAAAAAACACTTTTGAGTCTTTGTAGTCGTTTTTCAACTAATTTTAGCATGTGTATAGAACTATGTCATTATCGTATAGAATATGTATCACTATTGATATTCTCTTATATACATGAGACTTAGATGCTGAAGCAGACATGTCTTAAGTTCAACGATGTGTCGGTTTTAATAAGGGCATTTTTGGAAAAAGAATTTTTTTTGGTTCTATTTTATTAAGGGTCATTTGGTAGTGTGTTAGGAGAAATATTTCATGTATTATGTATGGTACTATTTAGGAAAAATTACCTAAATATACATTTTATTTTATCATAATCTCTAGAATTTCCTATCATTTAAAAAAATTTCAAAAATTCCCTCTCGGATACATCACTCTCCTCTTGCTGATACATCCCTATCCCCCTCTCAGATACATCCCTCACCTATGTATCTGGATGTCTGTTGATGTATCTGGATGTCCTATCCTCTCTCGGACACATCTCTCACCTATGTATCCGGATGTCTGCTAATGTATCCGGAAGTCTACTGATGTATCCGGAAGTCCAGTGGTGTATCCGAAATACATAAATTTTAAGGGATTTTGGTAATTTGAAAAAGAGTAAGAAAATAATGTAATTAACTCTTAATACTATGAAATTTAGGTAAATTATACAATTATTTAGTACTAGTTTGGTAGGAATTTTGGGCCTATGTACATGATATTATAGGGTGTGTACTAGTGAGATATAAAATTTAATACCATGAGATTAATTTTTGGTGTCTTCGACGGTGGTGGCCGGTACATTGGCGGAACTTGGTCTATAGTTTATTTGTGGGTAAATCGGGTGGGTTAAATGGGTTATGGAAGGGTTTTTAAAATTTGGGTTAAATAATTGGTCAACTCGGGTTGTGGCTTATGATTGCGCCACGTGTACAAAATGAGTGTTCGGTTAGTGGGAGGGGAAAATGTGCATTGATTATTGGACGGCAAGGGCTCTGATGGACGAAAAGTATGACGGAGGGTATTGACATACCATTTTCGAAAGTTCGGGGGTGTATTTGTCCTTTTTCCCATAATAATTATTAGGTATTTATTTTACACTTAATAAGATGATTTTAAATCGTCTAATTAACACCTCTTAAAAAAAAGTTTAGTTTCAACTATATATACTAATACAATAAAGTAATTAGTTTACAACAAATATAATCATGTTTATTTACATAAAAAATAGAGTGAAGTGTCAAACACATCTGAATTATCTCATTTTTTTTAGTTTCATACTTAGACTATTGAAAGTATAAATTTCATGCCTAAAATATCCCTCATTAGTTTGAGTTCCCATTCGGCATTAATCAAGCATCTTGAGGCACAAATGAATCACTTGTCATCTCAAATGAATATTTGGATGAAAGATAGGAAGATACTTTTCTAAATCCAAAGAGTGATGGCCATTTGTTGCTAGAAGTGGAAAAGTGCTTGAAGGTGTGGGGTAATGAACCCAAAAATGTTGTGTGTCATAAGAAGAGTTATGATAAGTTGAAGGATGGGGTTAAGCCTAGTAAACCCATGCTGATTTTTAATGAAAATGTCATTGTGGAAGAGGAAAGTTCAAATGATGAGATCTAGCAGCAGATCACTCTTTTGCCTCCAAGGTTCAAACTCAATACCAGAAGATAAAGAACTATGATTCCTTTTATGACCAATTAGCATGTTACAATAAATACAATCTTCTTACATAAGATGAAATCCCTATTCAGATATCTTGTCGCGCACAGTTCTTCCCAGCTTTTGGCAGAGGGCTTATCATACTCATGGATTATGCGATAGCATTCAGAACAATTTGAGTATGTTGGTGTTTGCTTCCTCATTCTATGTCTTGATAAAGAAGGTGCTGTATAATTCCATGCTCAATCTTAGTATATCCAGCATGGATGGCGAAAATTGACATTTTGCAGAAACATTTATCAAAATCAAAGATGGAAACTTCAATTAGTGGGATCCAGGTCGTAACCCAAACATCACGCCGTGCTCGCTCAAACTACCTCCAGATAATCTTCTCATTTTCTGCCATAGCCTCCTGGTTTTTCCTTTCCTCAAAGGACCTGAGCTAGAGTACCTCCTAAATGAACCAGATTCTTGCTTTCCGTATCTTGCTAACGGACTCAGTAAATCTGACATTGAAAGTCCCCTCTCAACATCCAGCTCACTGTCAGAGTTAGAAACTGGGGATTGAGGTTGTATAGGGTTCAGGACTTGGCTTGAAGTTGTACTAATCCTAGTATCCATGTCAATAGACAGATCATCTTGGCTACAACTTCGAGACACTACGTCTTTTGTCTGTCCGCATTCGTTACATACCAGCTTTAAGGCCTGGACAACCTCACCCATGAAAGGTCTGTGTGATACCTCTGGTTGAACACACATTGACGCAATAGCAGCTACTTTTACAATGTCATCGAAAGGGAAATCAGGCCCCAAATTACGGTCCACAATCAACTCCAGACCTTCTTCACTCGTTAGGAGTGAGCGTGCCCAAGCCACTAAATTCTCTTGACCTGGTGGCTGAGACATATCCACTGGCTTTTTTCCAGTTAGCAGCTCAAGCAGGACAACACCATAGCTGTAAACATCACTCTTTACAAGTAGATGCCCTGTCATGGCATATTCTGGAGCTACGTACCTGGTAAAATAACAAAGTCAGAGTGTACAACAGAAGAATAAAATGTTAAGACAATGGGTTTTGTTATGCATAGTCAATTTCAATTGATTGAGGACAATCCGTCCACTATGTAATAACACCTTTCGAGTAAAAATAAATAAGGCATTCAAAAGGAAAAAAAATTATACTCCAGGAAAGCAGACCAGCATGAAGCAGCTGATCTGCTTAAGGGGTTTGGGCCTTTGTCAGTCATAAACGGGACGAAGGCTGGCCTAATGAAAATACAAATATTAAGTCAGATGAATATTTTACCCAAAAGTTCCCATGACTCGAGTGGATATGTGTCTTTCTCCTTCATCTAATGCAGCTCTAGCCAAACCAAAATCAGACACTTTCGGGGTGAAATCATGTTCCAGTAAGATGTTACTAGACTTAAAATCCCTGTGTATGACACGGGGACTGGAATCTTCATGTAAATAGGCCAGGCCTCGGGCAGCACCAAGTGCTATTTTCATTCGGGCATTCCAATCAAGTGGAGAACTTTCCTTGTCAACACCTGAAAGACAGTAGCCAGTCTGAAATCTAAATACACATGACTTCAACCAAAAAAGTTACGAGTGATCCAAATTGAATATTACCATGAAGGTGAGATTCCACGCTGCCATTTGGGATGAGCTCATAAAGTAAACAGCGACTGCGCTCCTCAAGACATATACCTATCAACTTGACCAAGTTCCTATGATGGAGGCGGCTAAGCATCTCTACTTCAGCCAAAAATTCACGACCACCCTGTTGGTCATCTCTCTTGAGGACTTTCACTGCCACTTTCATCCCATCATCAAGCACACCACTATAAACACGACCAAATCCCCCTTCACCTAGTACTCTTGCTTCATTGAAGCTGTCAGTTGCTCTATCAATTTCCTTTGAAGAAAATGTTCTAGCTGAACCAGTATAAGCAGCAAAGCTTGAACTAAAGGATAATATAGGAGAGTTCGGCCTACTCCCAATCATGGAGGCTGCAATCCCTACACATGCATAAAGATCAGGAAATAATTCTATTAAGTCTTTATTACACAAGACTCGTGAGAATCACATATTTGTACACATTTTAGATGCATATTAATAAATTTGTGAAGTTTAAAGGTTCCTGAATGCACCCATTAAGAGTTGATACTTCAAGATATTCCAGTCAAAAGATATTGGATGACTCACCATATTAACATTATGCAACTAACCAGATAACTTTTCCTATATTCCATTTCATAATTTTGGACATTTCATTCCATTGTATGCTCAGGATAAGTAGTAAAAGTAACCGAGTTGAGCAACATATAGCATATTCAAAACTCCAATATGATTTACTTTCCCCTAGCATAGTATTTACCTGGCATGCTACAAAGGCATGGCGATAATGAAAGGCTAGGCTTCTGAAGTTCACTGTTTGAATGTCTTTTTCAGCATGAATGAAGAAAACTAACACAGAGAATACGAACACTAAGCAAACCACATGGCAGTAGATCATTTACATGTCAAGAGAAGGATTTCACCTGATGACTTTGCAAGGGATGGTAATGTAGTTGGTGGAGTTGGTTCTAACTGATATCCGTGATCTCTATGTCTGAAAAGAAAAACCCATGCAACGGCACAACATAAAATAACTGCGACAGAGGCTGACAACACAATTACTGCTATGACACTCCGATTCGGCCCACTTTTGTGCTGTTGCCCCCTCACATCAACTCCAAGGGGCTGTATGGTCCTTCCATTATTATCACCAGGATATGGTTGGCTACCTATGGTATCAATGTCTGAAGCTGTTGAAGGTGGAGAGGGAGGAAGACCTGTACATATAACAATTCTATTTAGTTACTCGGGACATAGCATGTGGCATCAAGATGACACAATGGCATTAGGAATGATTCTATACCTGGATATTGCACATATAATACATCATAATCACCAAAAAGTGATGATTTTATAACAACTTGTTTGTGCCAGAATCTTTGTGATGTCACAAATGCTGTAGTGTTATCAAATTTTTCTCCGAGGGGTACCAAATCAATAAGGACAATGGTCTTTTCTGGATACTGGTTGGCTGAATTTGCTCCCATTATACGAACTTGACTTGGATCCATAAATACCCCAACAGAAACCTCTGTAGCTAACTCTGAAACCAAAGGGAAGAATGTGTAGAGTGCTACACTAAGGCGTAGTCCAATTCGCATGGGCAAGACACAAACACAAGGTGCTTTGGGTGGACCATTTGTGAAAGGCTCCGCACAAGCCAATGATGCGCAATCTGCAACATCAACGTCATGTTTAGAATAGTCAATGGGGTAAAACCTGGCAACTTGTGCATGTAAAATCTATATCATTTAGAGGAGAAATCAGAGGCAGATAAAACATACCTTCATTAGGAGGTGGAGGTGGTAGTGTTTGAAATGGATGCGGTATCTTTGGATGCCTTGGTGAAGACCCAGAGGGAGACATTTTAGGGGAAAGAAATGGCTCTTGCAATGACAAAGATGATATAGAGATAAGCATTAAATATGCATAGGAATGAAAATAAAATATAAGGTTAATGCCTTGACTATGGATTGCATGAAAAGGGAACATATGCCATACTCTTACTTTTAGTTGGTCTAAATGAAGCACTTGGAGACGGTGATATCACAGGATAATCATGACTTTCTGGAGAAGTTAAAGGCGCAAGCATCGGTGGTACTGACAATCCTGTAAAGTAGGAGTTATCAGAATCACTTTTTTTCTTTTCGCTATTCATTTTTCTTTCAGAGAGGCAAACGGATGGTCAACTGAGGATGACTAGAATGACCACAAACCTGCAGTTAACGGTGAATGAGAGTGGTGCCTAAGGTTAGTTTTTGGATATGATTTTGAGTGAAACGAAGGAGATGGAGAAATCAATGGACCTTCATTAAATATTGACTGAATTCTGGTTAGTGTCGTATATCAGAATGAGGATATCAACTGACATTTCTCAAGTAAGATACAGAACCTAGTTCAGTTGAAACAGGAGGATAAACTTCATAGGATGACGGAGTGATTTCTGTCATATTATCTTTTAGGTAGTGATCCCTCTGAAATGAGATTGAAGGTGCAGATAAGGGAGGATATGATCCTTCCACAGGGGGAGAATTAGGGAATTTATGAGGAGGAGCATTAGTAGAGCACCCCATGGCTTTGTGTTCAGTATGAGCGACAAGATGAGAAGAAATCCTTCGGTGACATAATTGGCAATTCCTCGTGCTGCTGATGATAAGAAATGATAGCAGAAAAATATTGATATACCTTTTGCTGGATGCTCATGGTTCATTCCCTTAGTAGGTGCAACAGTTGGAGCAATTGCTCTTTTACGGTTGATGCTTGGCCACGGAGTTGATACAGGGGATATATCATGCTTAACTACAGTAATAACACTGACTCAAATTAACTATGCTGACAATGCCACTTTGAAAACCAAGTAGCTATTTAACAGAAAAAATGAGAAAACAAAATAAAACAAATTCTTATACCTTTCTGAAGGCAAGGACAATCCAAAAAGAGGAGCACTGACTATTTCAACTTCGAACACATTCAGTAGGCATCAGTTCATTTTTCTTAGCTAGTTCTACATTGGCAATCATTAACAATTTGGAAGCAAGCAAGCCTCTAGTTAAGATTCTATTGTAATAACCCGGAATGTCATTTTTGGAAATTTAGAATATTTGTTTAACTAGAGTGAATTAATTGGTGGTTAATTATTAAATAACTAATTTTAATTAATGCTTAATGGGTCAAGTTTATAATTAGTTTAATAACCTTTACCACTTAACCCATATAATTAGATTAAGTTAGTGTAATTTGCCACTTTGAATACCTAATTATTTTATTTAGGAAAAGAAAAGAAAGGAAGGGAGAAACTACTTGTGCAGAGCGTCGTGGAACCTCGACAGTTCGCGTCAAGGTAAGAGGCTTACCTCTATATCCATAAGAAATAAATTCTAGTGCATAATATATATGAATATAGAATAATATTATAGTAATGGGAATTAGATGCACATGAATTGTGATAAGAGTGGCGACAATTATTTTGGGGTTGGAGGAGACAATTCTGACAACCATCATTATTTGAGTAAGAATGGATTACATGAAAAGAGGGGCATATTATTATATCATATTTTGTGTGTATAAAAGGGGAATGAGATTACAAGAATTTGGAAAATTTGTTTGCTGCTGTGCAGCGTCACTTTTATCCATTGTTAAGAGTTAATTATTATTATTATTATTTGTTATTTTGGTGGCCAGTGAGGGCTTCTAATTTTACAATGATAAGGGGGTGATTGGATTTAAATATGAGTTAGGGTTTC
>JAJOOS010082565.1:0-14486 GCA_029582725.1 Solanum chiquidenum
GTCATAAATTGCCACACAACAGAAGTTTTAGGGCGTTGATACTTCACCTTCTCCCTTGTAGGAGGTATAAGGGGTGGGCGTCTAGAATTTTTCTCCGTCGAATTTGTAGTTTCATTTGGAACTTTTGTCACCGGACTAGTAGGTGTATCTTCTAATTCATCTTCTCCCGAATCAACTTCTACTTCTTCACCTGAATTTTCATCAAGATAAGGATTATCACCTTAAATTTGTTGTAAAAGTTCATGATCGTGTTGGGCATTTGAATCAATATCATAAGAAGTATCATCAACATAAGTAGAATCATTTGTATTAAATCTAACTCTAGGCATTGATTTCGAATAAGTACCACCACATTTACTCTTATTTTTTTCCTTACTACTTTTTTTTATTAAAATTAAATAATTTCCTAATGCCACTTAATTCTTTGACTTCTTTCTCTTTTCCTTTACCGGTATCTTTTTTGTTAGAACTCATATTTAATTATATGTAAAGTGTAATATAAAATAATAATAACACAAAAATTAATGATGAAAAATAAAATATAAATATTATGAAACGAATGTACCAAACGTCTGCGTTAATAGCAGACGTTATAACCGATTCTTGAAGCTTGTAGTTTGTTGTAACTTGTAACTTGTAATTTGGAACTCCAATACTTGATAGCAAATATGAGAATTATATATTTTATGATATAATATGAAAATTTAGAATTGAAATATATGTATTATGATATATTATGAAACTTAAATGGCATAAAAAATTGAGACTTAAGATTGAGAGGATATAGAAAATAGATGAGAGAATAGATGATTTTGTAAGAATTTATAAGGAATAGAGGGGTATTTATAATATTAAAAATGGGTTAAAGTGTATTTATGATAAATTAAGGGTTTAAATTAAAGTATTAAAAGCAGGGGGGTGGTAGGAGGTGTTGGGGAAGTGAAAAAGGTAAATAAATCCGTTGGGGGGGCCCCACTAGCCGTTGCCCCAACGGATATAATTTTTAAAAAAAATTAAAATTAAAATTGAGGGATCCCGCGAACCGGACGGTTCAGACGGGCCGGGTCGACCGGGACCAAAGGATGAACCGGCCCCTAACTGGTCCCCTATCCCGAACCCCTCCCAAACTGATATATATTACGGGACCGGTTTCGGCGAGCCGGTTGTCGAACCGGTCGCGGGCCGGGGCGGGCCAACCCGGTCCCCTTGCCAGCCCTACTTGTGACAAAGGTCATATACATTTGTTGTTCTGATGGAGTTTCCATTTCTCTGAAAACCTCCATATTTTTTTAAACCTTCTTGTCAAATTGGACATCTCCTCCTCATCTTCAGAGGCATCATTATGTGATGCCTTCAGTGCCACTGATTTTTCTCTCTTTCCCTCCCTTTTGGATGAATCTTATAGTTTGTTCAAATTATAGGTCTGCAAGTTTCCGATTAGCTCATCCATTGTGAGGGTCTTCAGATCTCTAGACTCAGTAATGGCATTCAGTTTGCTTTCCCAGGGAATGACTCAAAGTATTTTCCGAACATGTTTTCTTGGGTGAATGGGATCCCCAAGACATCAAAGTTCCTTAGTGATGGAGGTGAATCCCGAATGCATTTCATGAATAGTTTCACCTTTCTTCATAATAAAATTCTCCTACTAAATTGTTAGAATGTCCACCTTGGACTCCTTGACTTGGGATGTTCCTTCATGGTCTGTCTTCAGGCAGTCCCAGATTTCCTTGGTTGTCTCTTATGCAGAGATCCTGTTGTATTCATCAGTTATGATGCCACAGACCAACAATTTCTTTTCTTTGTAAAACTTCTCAATTTTCTTCCTGTCCGCTTCATTGTACTCTCTTCTAGACTTGGGAACCACTTTCATCCGATCTCCTTCCTTCACGTCCTTGGTATGAACATAAGCACCATCAAGCACAACATCCCATAGATCACTGTCCTCTGCCATAATGTAGTCGTGCATTCCAGTCTTCTACCACCCGTAATACTGACCATTAAAGTGAGGAGGGCGTGTAGTAGATTGACCTTCTTCTAGACTTGGTGGAGCAGTCATTCCTACATGATCCTTTCTTGATGTTAGTCAAGTAGAAAGTCCAGGCTCTGATACCAATTGTTGGAATGTGTACATCCACATTGTGTTGTAGTACCAGGTCAAACTTATAGATAAAAATGCAGTAAATAAGTAAAATAGTCGATCCTTGGGAACAAAGAGTTTTACATGGAAACCTCTTTGCTCAAGGGAGTAAAACCATGACCTGTCACACAGGATTTTCAACTGCTTCCCTAATCACAAGCAAAAGTTAATACAGACTCCAAGTACAACAACGAGATTAAACTCTTAATCTCACTCTAAGTAATAACTTTTATTACTTACTGAGCCAAAGCAATGCGTTCATTTCCCACTATCTTAGCTAACTCTTAATTAATATAGACTTCAAATACAAGACACACAATCAACTCTTACTGTATTCTTACAATCAATACACACAAAGGTTTTGAAACGTTTCTTTATGAGTGTGAAATGAGTCTTACAATGTAAGCACAGTACAAGCATTCAACAACAATAACACTTCGAGATTGTTCTTCTTCAGTGTATCAGGTCCCCTACTATATGTGTTCTTTTGATGCTTGAGTTTTCCAAAAGACTCACTCGCTCCTTTTTAAATGAATAGTTGTAGTTGTTTGTTTTTATTGAATATATCAATCACCAACATGATTTATTGACCACTGAACAAACAACCTCGTCCATTCCTATTGGTGATGATGTTGACTGTTTCACCAACCACATGACAAGACAAATTTAGAGATGAACAACACTTTGAACCTGGTTGATAGAAATCTGTTAGGGATCGGGTCACTGCATTTGTGAGGATCATCAAAATACCTGGAATACAACACCTTTGATTTAAGTTTACCTTCATGAAAAAATCAGAAGAAAATGATATTATTGAAGAGGTAACCCTATCCGACTTCAAGAAAAATCTAAATATCTTTTCCATTGGAAAATTGAGAAAGCTAGTTGTTGTATGAATAGATTCTATCAGTCAGCTAACCACTAAGAAGGATCTCTTAAACAACAACCCATACATCTTTCAAGATGGAAAAATTGTTTTAGTCATCCAAATAGCTGATATGGAAGAACAAATGGTTGTTCTAGAGAATAAAAATCTAGAATTGAAGGAAAAGATAAAAAGGATGACAAAAAGGGGGTTTCAAAAATAAAAAGTGAGGCCAATATTTTGCAATCTGAATTGGAAAAAAGGTTAAACACTACTGAAGTGAAGTTGTCAATGGCTTTAGAAAGGAATGCTCAGTTAGAGAGGGATCTAGTTCATGTGTAAGGAGAATTGAAAAAATCCCTCAAATGGACTGTTTCCTACAACTTTCTTTCAAATCTCACTAATCAGGGACATAATAGTGGAGCAGGCCTGGGCTATATGAAATTTGATCCTCCTTACAACGGCCACAACAAATATGTATCTATAACTGATAATTTTTTTGTGTGCATTGTGGTCGAAATGGACATCTTAAGAAAGACTATCTTGTCCGGTAAAAACATTAAGAAAGTTTTTCAAACCATTCCAAAGAGAGGAACAAGCAGGAGAAGGGACTTGGTTGTGATTCTAGTCTTACGTTGAAGAAAATCAGTCTACCATACTGGAAAGTTTCTTTTTCTTATCACTCTTTTATCTGCTTATTGGGAACTCCGACTCAAGTGGGTTCCCAACGCTAACCAGTGATATATTCTACAAGTTAGGGGAAGTAGAAATAGTCAGTGTTGGTTCATATGTAGCGGATGTTCAAAGCACATGACTGTAAAAATTGAAAACTTCTTCTCTCAAGGCACATCATTGTGAAGGTGTCTCTTTTGGCAGTGGCAAAAAAGGGTACATTCTTGGCGTGGGTAGGATTTGAATGTTTATGGAACAATCTATTGAATATGTGCTCTATGTCAGTGGGTTCAAGTACAATCTTCTAAGTGTTTCACATATTTGTGATAAAGTAAATGGAGTTAAGTTTTTATTAGATAAAAATATGGTCACAAACTTGATCTTTTGGGTGGTGTTCTTGAAAGAAAAGAGAAGCAATAACATGTGTATTGTTGATCTAGATAGTTCTTGTAGTGACAGTCTCACTTGCTTTAGTTCTCAAGGTGAGAATGTTGATTATGACATAGAAGTCTTGTCCATGTGAGTGTTTCTCTACTAAACAAATTTGTATCAAGGGACCTGGTTTGTGGTTTGCCAAAGATAAAATGTGCAGATGATTAAGTTTGTGATGCATGTGTAAAAGGGAAGCAGATCTAATCATCATTCAAGCGGAAAAAGTAAGTTTTTGATCTTTCGAAGAACTTCTGGGTAGAAGTTGTGAATATTACATGTTGTGTGACCAAAAGGTGTCTAATCAGGCCCCTTCTAAACAAAACTACTTATGAATTGTTGAACAATCGAAAGGCAAAGCTTGGTTATCTAAGGACTTTTGGATGCAAATGATTTATTTTGAACAATGGGAAGGATAATCTTGAAAACTTCATCCCAAGAGTGATGAAGGAGTATTTGAGGGAAATTCTTCGTCCAACAAGGCTTATGGTGTATACAAAAAAAATAGACATTATGCATTGAAGAAAGTGTCCACGTGATGTTTTATGAGTCTGGTGGAATTAAGAATTTGAAGAACAAATAAAATTTTGATATGGAAGACACACTTCAGATTTAGAGAAACAACTTGAATGATGAACCTGCTGAAGAGCACCCTCTTCAGGAAACCAACAATCCTAAAGAAGCTGATGAAGACGAAGAACCTGATGAAGGACCTAGTCCGATAGACAGTTCTAAACAAGATGATGCAGTTCAAACTGAAAATGCAGATTCTGAAGTTGAGAGGTTGTCCAAGTTCATTTTAGACAATGGTTTCAAAAGAGGTAAAATTGAAATAATTCTCTTTTTGAAATCACAAGGAAAGGAATTGATAATCACTCAAGTATATATCGATGATATCATCTGTCGAGCAATATTTGAGGTGTTGTGTGAAGTGTTTGTTGCATTCATGGGTAGTGAGTTTGAAATGAGCATGATGTGAAAATTAAATTTCTTTTTGTTGCTTTAGATGAAGCAAACTTCTAAAGGTACCTCCATTTGTAAGGAGAAGTACAAGAAATTGATGAAAAAGTTTCACATTATGGATACCAAGACAATTGATACTCCTATGGGGACTAACTCGAAGTTGGATGTTGATAGACCTGTGTTGGAACTTATGCAAGATTCCATGTTTTTCCAAAGGAATCAAATTTAAAGGCTGTTAAAGGAATCTTGAGACATTTGAGGAAAACAGGGACCTGGTTCTATTCTATCCATTAGGAGATTTTTTTTAATTTTGAGGAATATGTTGATTCTGATTATACAGGGTATTAAGTTGATAGAAAGAGTACCTCAGAAATGGCTCATTTTATGGGCTCATCTCTCATTTCATGGAGAACTAAAAGATAAGATTTAGTTGCTCTTTCAACAACTAAGGCAAAGTATGTAGCAGATGCAGCTTGGTGTTCTCAACTCATGTGGATCAAACAACGTCTCGATGTTTTTAGAGGGGTTACTCATATTATCTCTCTCTTGTGTGATAACACAAGTGCTCTCAATATGGATAAGAACCTAGTCCATTATAAAAGGATTAAGTGTATTTATGTGAGACATCACTTTCTGAGGGATAATGTTGAGAAAGGAAATATCAGCATGTAATTCTGTAAGACCCAATATCAAATTTATGTTATCTTCACAAAAGCTCAGACTAGGGACCTAGTCGAGATAAATAAATTGAAGTTGTGGATGCTGAAACTTGACTGAATGGATCCTGCGTGAAGCAATCAACCCTCTCATGACTACGCAAAAAGGAGCAGGTATCCTTGTTTTTAAGTTGTGTATGTTTTGGTAAATTCAGTTTTATACATTATGTAGGTATACACACATGGTGGAATTGTTGAAGGAAAAGAGAGGTCAGGAGATCTGGGCAATTACATTCAAACTATAGAGAGGAATCTGGTCCATTCTCGAAGGTTAGCACTCTTAACATTGCATTTTGAATTATGCTGGAGAATTGTTGCAATTGCCACGTGTGTGGCATCCAGGTATGTGACCATTGTCCCATTATTTGAATACCAAATGGAACCTCTTTTCAGGGATCTGATGCACCCTTTCACTTCCTTTTACACTCCCCATTTCTTTCAATCTCCCAAGAAAATTCAAATTCCATTCCAAAATCAGAAATTTTCAAAACCCTTTTTTCTCCTCTATCAGTAACACTTCAAAATGTCTAAACTCTTTGATCATGTTGGAGAATGTTCCGATGAAGAAATTCATGTGTGTGAAGAGGGACCAACTTCAGTAAGCAAAATGAAGAAAGTGGAAAAGATGATGTCCATAAAGGAAAGGGTTAATATTCTGAGAACACGAAGTATTTTGAATGGGAGTGTGTCTGACCTTCAAATGAAAAAAAATTAAGGATGAGGACTCTCGTTGATGCTATAGAGATTCAGAGTGGGACACATTTGTTTGAAGGTCACATACATATGTTACATGAGTCAGAAGTGATAGAAGTGAGGGACTTCTATTACAACATGGTTGTTACAGATGGGAGTCTAAATACTTAGGTAGGCAACTATCTCTTCCATCTGAATAAGGAAATTTTGGCAGACATTTCGAATATGCCCATGGAAGGGATTAGGTAGGTTGTTAGAGGGTCTATTTTGAATATTTTACTCAAGAAATGAGCAAACTCCTAAATCTCAGCATTGTAGGTAGTTCTAAGAAGCATCTTAAAATGGAATATCAATTGTTCTTTGAGTTTGTTAATAAGGTGTTGTTGCCTAGATAAAAAAAATGAAATTCTTTCTTGATTGTTGATTTTTTCATCTTGGAGGCCTTGTGTAGGTTTGCATTTATCAATCTTTCTATCCTAATGCTTGAACACATGCACAATATCATATCTGTTATGGATGGTAAATATGACATAGGATACGGGTACCTTTTAACTTGGAATGTGAATGTATGGAAGGGAAGACAGGGGAACAAAAGTAATATGTCTAAACCAAGGGTGGAACATTATCAGCTCAAGTATGAGTTGAAAGCTATCAAAATTTCTCTTACTAACAAGGATATTGAGATCGCTTGCCTAAAGGCTCAGCTTATGAAAAGCACAATCAGAGGGATTAGGTTGAAAAGAACCAACATCCCTGAATGACGCCTTAGCAACAAAGAATGCTGAAATTCAAGAGAGGTTTTTGAAAATCCATGCTTAGGAAGATGCTCTACTAACCTTAGTCTTACAATCCCCTGCTCCTAAACTCCCCTTGTCTTCCTAAATTCCTATGTCATTCCCCGTTCCTCCTCTTCTATTAAAACTTAGTGGGTATTGTCCTAGTTCTCATTTGTAATCATATTTGCAATGTTATGATTGCCGGTCTTTTGTTTATTAATGTGTAACACCCCAGAATATTTTGAACTGAGACTCGAACCATTCTTCATTGTGAGTAGGAGTTAACCAAATAAATTAAAATATCTTTAGTGGTAAGGTCACTAGATGTAGCACCTTGAGTTCCAAGAAGAACTAAAGAGAGTTCATTCAAGTTATTCCTAAGTTCCTTTAAGTTTTGGGTCAAATTCAAACGACCATAACTTTCAGTACATGATGTGTTAGGTGGGCTACAAGGTACCCAATGAAAGGTCTTTCAGTTATATTTCTAATACCGCTGAGTTTTCTAAGTTTTGAGTTTGGACGAGTGAGATATGCCATTTTGAAGTCAGTCTTCCCAGTTAAGGAAAGTTACCCGAAAATAGTAAGGGGTATTTTGGTCTTTTCCTTAGCCAATCAGAATTAATTCATTTTTAGTTTTAGGGGTATAATCCTATTAGGTTCAGTTTTAATCCTAAAATATGCCTAGGGATTAAGTTGAGAGTTCAAGAAGAGAAAAGAAGAGAAAAGAGGAGAAAAGAGGAAAGGATCAAAATGTTCGTCAAGAGTCTTGCGTTTTGCTGTGGATTTTCACCATGGGTTTATTCCCTAAGAGGTATGTAAGCTTTCATAGTGTAGGATTAGTTCACTCACACGCCAATCATGTTATTTTCAGCAAAATTTCATTCTTGACGTTGAAAGATTAGAGTTCTTGAAGTTCTTTTTAAATCTTGTTATGTTGGGGTTTTGATGATTTTTTGAGATGGAATTTAGTGATTTGAGTGTTGGTTTGAGTAGATTATAGAGTAATTATGTTAAGTAATTGAATCCAAGTGATTGGGGAAGAAACTGTTCGATTCTAGGCGAGTTAGGGTGAGAAAACGAGCAAAGAAAGTCGTCAAAGTTTTCTGGGTTGAGGCCTAGCACCCCACGCGAGCCAGAGCGCCCCAACCACTTCTCTGAAGTTTAGGGGATGGCACCCCGCTTCTCTCAGAGCGCCAGGGTCGCCTGCCCCAACCTGTTCTTCATCATTTCGTATGTTTGAGTTCTTTTAGAGGGTACCTTTACTCCCCTTTGATTCTAAACACCTAGAAATCATTCATAACATGATCATAACCGTGAATTCATAATTTAAATTCAAGGTAAAGTTAAGACTTAAGTTTTGAGAATTCTCTCGAACATTCTAAGAAAGTCCCTTTGAGTCCTTTTGTGGAGTCTTTTACAAGTTTTAGTAACTTGTTTCAAGACTCGAGCAAGTGAGTATGAGAATGATGAGAATGTATTCATGAGTCTAATTTGTCATCACATATCCTTCATATCATGAACCATAACTCTTGAATTCATAATTCACATTCAAGAGAGAGTTAAGAGTAGAGTTCAAGAAAGACTTTGAGTTCAATTGTGAATCTTTTGAGATCACTTATTGATTTGAACTAAGTTTTGAGGAAGTATGTAAGAGAATAAGAAGAGTCATATACATGAGTTCCATATAGTTATGTAGACCTTCGAGTCGAGTCATTCATGCCCATAAATTAAGCATGGACTCTATAAGTTGAGTATCATTGAGATTAGTAGTATCTTCAAGTTCTAAGTCTTGAGTATTGAGTTCCTAATCCCCTTTGAGAATATATTTCTAATCGTGGGACTATTACATGTTACCCATGAAGTCCTTCAGTTGAATTGTTCATGCCTATAATTCCACATGAACCCTATGAGTCGAACAATCTTGAGATGAGAAGTGTCTTTGAGCCTTTGAGTTGAGTAGTTCATGCTCATAATTCCGCATGAACCCTCTGAGTTGATCATTCTTGAAATGAGTAGTATCATTGAAGTTCTTGAGTTCCAAGTATTGAGTTCTATCTATGGTTATTGAAAACCTTGCATTGAGTCGTTCACGACCATAATTCGGCATGAACAATATTTTAAGAAGTCTTTTACAAACGTTTTAACTTTGTTTTAAGACTTAAGATTTGAGTTGAGTAAAGAGTAAGAGTAAAGTTCATTTCTTCAAAGATTATACATGGACTAATTATTGTTAAGAGTGAAGATGTTTTTCACATTTATATAAGAAAGGACACATCGATTTCCAAGAGAGCCTTTGAGCTAGTTTTTGAGTAATTATCTCAAATCACAGAAAGATTTTTTTTTAAAAAAACACATGAGCTGACTATATTTTGGGAATAGTATTGAGCACCGATGTGGGGGCGCGAATTCATAATAACTCAAGTATCCATAACCATGTAGCCTCATGGGTAGAAATGATCATACTTTTTAGATGATTCCTTAGTGATTTATAGCATAGACTAGTGGATCCACTTAGTTAAGGCGTTCTATATGACGACAAATTATAGGACAGTTCTGGCAGCGTGGGCAAGATGACGAATCATCACTTAGGCTCATTGTGGTGGTTGTTGTTTAGAGAAACTCCCACAGAGTTATATTATATTTTATTATATATAAATTGAGTTGTTATTGTATTCTTCAATACACTGAGTTGATTTCTACTATTTTAAAAGCTTTCCATAAATTCCGCATGGACTCCATAAATTGAGTATCATTGAGAGGAGTAATATCTTCAAGTTCTAAATCTTGAGTATTGAGTTCGTAATCCCTTTGATATTATATTTCTAATTATGGAACTATTACATTTTACCCATGAAGTCCTTGAGTTGAATTGTTCATGCCCATAATTCCACATGAACCCTATGTGTCGAACAATCTTTAGATGAGAAGTATCTTTAAGCCCTTGAGTTGAGTAGTTCATGCTCATAATTCCACATGAACCCTTTGAGTTGATCATTCTTGAAATGAGTAGTATCATTGAAGTTCTTGAGTTCCAAGTATTGAGTTCTATCTATGGTTATTGAAAACCTTGCATTGAGTCATTCACGACCATAATTTGGCATGAACCATATTCTTAAGAAGTCTTTTACAAACATTTTCACTTTGTTTTAAGACTTAAGATTTGATTTGAGTAAAGTTCATTTCTTCAAAGATTATACGGGAATTAAGTATTCCCAAGAGTGAAAATGTTTTTTACATTTGAACAAGAAAGAAAACATCGATTTCCAAGAGAGCCTTTGAGCTAGTTTTAAGTAATTATCTCAAATCACAGAAAGATTTTTGTTTTTAAAAACATATGAGCTGAGTATATTTTGAGAGTAGTATTGAGCACCGATGTGAGGCGCGAGTTCATAATAACTCAAGTCTCCATAAACCATGTCGCCATCATGGGTAGAAAGGATCATACTTTTTAGATGATTCCTTAGTTCTTTTTAGCATAGACGAGTGGATCCACTTAGTTAAGGCGTTCTATATGACGGCAAAGTATAGGATAGTTCTGACATCTTAGGTAAGACGTTGTATCATCACTTAGGCTCATAGTGGTGGTTGTCGGTTAGAGAAACTCCCACAGAGTTATATTATATTTTATTATATATAAATAGAGTTGTTATTGTATTTTTCAATACATTGAATTGATTTCTACTATGTTAGAAGCTTTCCATATATTGCATGTGTATTGTTGCTTTATATTGAGTTGAGTATCCAGAGTTGAGTAGCCAGAGTCGAGTATCATATCTTTGAGTTAAGTATCTAATCTCTGAGTTGAGTATCTTATCCTTCAGTACTTCTGAGTTGAGTAAGTTTTAGTAGTTTTGAGTATCCTTGAGTATTCCTTGAGTTGAGTAAGTTTGAAAAGAGGTAAGTATGTTTCTTTTTTTTCAAGTTCAAGCTTATGTTTATGCTTTAGAATTCCCCTTACATGCTCGTACATTCCACGTACTAAGCCATTTGGCCTGCATCCTTTCCTGATGCAGATACAGGTATTCAGGGTCATCAATAGAAGCTTCGTTGATACCACATGGAGTTTGAGTTAGATATGGTGAGCCTCCTTGCTTCCAGAGGATTCCATTTACTTTTTGATTCTATCAGTTTTTAGGAGGTCGTGGGTCTTGTCCCAACTTCCATCTTTGTCATTGAGAGGCTTCATAGATAGACAGTAGAATTTTAGAAGTCTGTTCATTTATTTTATTAAATGTTTTAACGATTTAAGTTACCTATTTTATGGCGACATGAATAATTTATTTTTGTTCAGAGTTTTTCATTTGAGTTAAAGTTTTGTAATTGAGTTTCATGAATTTTATTCAGTTTTTAAGCTTTTGTATGCTTGAGTTAGTCTTCCGCTTGTAGTCAACATGGATGAGGGTTCGCTTGGGGACCAACAATGGTTCTCGAGTGTCGAACACGTCTAGGGTGTAGGTTCAGGTCATGACAGAATGAAAAAGGCCTTGTTTCTAGTGACTTGTTTCATTACTTTATGAATTTTTACGCATGCTTTATGTTGCCCAAGTGGCCATGAATATGCTTGAACTGCATTTTTGTCAACTTAGTTTACTTCTTTAACTCTTTTTTATGATTCCAAAATGGGGAAATCATTAAGGTATGCTATCAATGTTAGTTACTTACAGAGTGAGATCAATGTAGTTACTTGAAGAGGACCCGGTGATTCTGATATGGGGAAGTGGTGAAAGGGGAAAAGTTGAATAAGTTTATCATCATCAAAAAAGGAGAAAGTTTTATTTTGGAGCTGATTTGAAGTTTTGATGATTTAACAAACTTCTAGATCTAACAAGGGAAGTTGAATAAGTTTGTCATCACCAAAAAGGGGGGAAAATGTTATTTTGGAGCTGATTAAAGTTTTGATAATTTAACAAACTGCTGAATCTAACAACGGACTTGGTCGAGGAAATACTGCGTACTTAAAAAAGACAAAAATACAGCTATCTAAAATCTACCACAACTACAAACTCTGTTGTGGCTGGTGCATATCTTTTCACAGCAACAGGCTCAGGCAATGACTTGGTCCCATGGTTTTGTGTCCATTTGATAATAGTCTCTTCTCCATAGATACAACTCAAGTTTTGGCAAACAAAATTTTGAATTCTTAAAATTCATAAGCTCACAAAGAAAAAGTCATCTTTAAGGAAGAACACTGCTCATGCTCAACAAGGGAAGTGATGGAGTGCTGGAGCGTCATTATTATATTTTGAGTTTTTTGTCTTGTGTCCTTATATTGTAAATCTACTCCTAAGTTATAAAGGATAGTAGATCGGTTTCTTGTCTAAGTCTTTGGGTTGATTCGGATTAACTAGAGTTAGTTAGTCGAATCATCTATGTTTAGTCAAGCCTCTTTACATCATTGTTTTGATGTTCTCTTGGGTAGAGTTGTCTAGGAGTGTCAACTAGAGTTTTTTTTATGTATGGGTTCAGCAAAGTTGCTTCTTGTTTATACTGCTATCTTTGATATCTCAGTTTGTGGCTTGAGTTAGCCTTGTTGGATTCTTGAAATCTAGATCAACTAGAGTCAGTTGGTTTAGTGGGCAATAGAGTTATTGGTTAGTTTCTTTCGTAGTAGAGTTTATACAGTAAGGGGAAAGGGATTAAAAGTTTAATTCCAAGGTTAGAAGAAGTTGTAATATGAAGTTGTGCTCCATTTTGAGTGAAATGGAGTTTGGGTTTAAATCCTATGAGTCTAATGCTTTTCACCTCCCTTGAGCAAGGGGGTTGCCACGTAAAATCCTTGTGCTTGATTTACTTTAAGTTGTTTATTTTCTGCAGTATTATTCTATCGAGGCACCTGGTCCAGTGATCACTAGTGGACGTGTTTATTTTAACATTCACCTTAAAAGAAAGCCTGTTGACCTAAATATATCCATAATCTTCTCTAGTTTGTTGTTTTTTCCTCATTAGCTTTCATGTTGATTTATTAGTGAAATTTCCTTAGGTATTCTCCATCCTCTAAGGAATATCATTTTGATGATCATTTCTATGAGGCTTTATACTCTCCATAATATATTCCACCATTTCTTTTGATACTTTAAGCAACTTATGGTCATCCCAGCCTCCTCCTGTGATGAAATCCTTCACTTCTAATTCCTCCTTAATGACAGTGTCACCTTCTGCATAATACATAGATCCTTATTTTGTCCAGCAATCAACTGCCAATAAATGTTGTGTTCCACATCTTCTCTTACTATTGCCATCTTCCTCCACATATGTGATGCACCCCATTGTACTGCTATAGTTGGGTAGAACTTCTTGCAATACTTATTCCACAAAAATAAAGTGGTTGTTCTAAAATTTTACCAAAGTTTAGCAAAAAGTGCTTCGGATTCATCATGTAATGATCTGAGTTTCCATCCCCCTTTTTCTTTTGGATAACACACATTGTTCCAAGACACTCGATTTTTTAGTAGTGGCATCACCCCAGAAGAACTTAGCAAAAAGCTTAGTTGATCTAACACACATACTGGGGGGTTCATAGCTTAAAGTAGATACATAGAAATAGATTGTAGGACATGTGCTATTAAATATATACCTTCCACCATAAGACATGAGTCTATTTTGTGATAAGTTCATCCTTTTAAGAATTTACTAATATAATTCTTGGTGTCAAAGTTAAGATACAACAATCAGAATGTCATAAAACACAAAAAATGATTACTTTGCTTCAGATTAAAAAAATATCTTCAAAACATCATTAATGGAGTTGTTGCTGCCCATTTGTTCACATTAACTTTAATATCAAGGAATATATTAGTAAATATTTATTATACTTCAATTTGTAAAAAATAAAAAATAAAAATATTTTTATTTTATTAGAATATTTTTAATCATTATTTGAATAAAAAAAATAATGACAAAGGTTACTATGATAGTTATATATATGAGCTATATTATCAGTTTAAAAGTATATAGGGTAATTTTATTTAAATTGATAAAAAGATATTACGAAGAAAAAATATTACTTTTGTAACGCCCCTCAAAATGAAGTAGGATAAAGTAGAGCCTTACATGGGTTTTATGCATTAATAACTTGTAAAATAAAAAAAGAGGTCCAACTAAGTGAGGGGTAGTTTGGGCATTTATTTTTAAGTTGTTTTTTTATTATTTTAGGTATATTAGATCATTATATGAGGGTTATAACTTCATTCTCCAATTATAATTTCCTTTTTCATTCCCTCTCTCAAATGTTTCTC
>JAJOOS010082570.1:0-12235 GCA_029582725.1 Solanum chiquidenum
GTTAGAGTCAAGTTTAAAAGTTAAGAAGCAAGTCTTTAAAGTTTTTCAAGAGTCTTTATTGAACATTTTTAATTTCATTTTAAGGCTCAAGTTTCAAGTTAAGTAAAGAGTCTCAAGTTTCAAGTTAAGTCAAGAGTATAAAGTTGAGTTCTTTTCTCAAAAGCTATGAGGGAACTAAGTATTCCCAAAGAAGTTGATAAATGTTTTTACATTTGAGTAAGAGGGGAACCATGTTTTGCAAAAGAGCCTTTGGGCTAAATTTTGAGTAATTATCTCAACTAAAGAAAGATGTGTTTAAAGACACTTATGAGCTAAAGTACATTTTTGGGAGTAGTCTTGAGCACCGAATTGGGGACACGAGTTCATATTCACTCAACCCTCCATAAGAACAATGTAGCCAAACATGGGATTTAACGGGTCATACTTTTTAGATGATCACGTAAGATTAAGCTAGTGGATCCACTAAGTTAAAGTAAGGTCCTATATCACGGCAAGGTATAGGATGGTCCTTGGGCAACGTGAGGTAAAACGTTGTATCATCACTAGGGCTCATAGTGGTGGTTGTCGGTTAAAGAATCTCCCACAAAATTTATATTACTTTTATATAAGTAAAGTTGAGTTTGTTATTGTTTTATCATTAATGAACTAAGTTATTTATACTATTTTACAAGTTTTTATATATTGCATGTGTCTTATTGCTTTATATATTGAGTTCAGTTATTCATGAGTTGAACAGAGCCAAGATAAGTGTTCTCTTGTACTCCTTTCAAGCTTAAGTTGTTGTTTAGCGGTCCAGCTCGCATACTCGTACATTCCATGTACTGATGCCAGTTGGCCTGCATCTTATTATGATGCAGACGCAGATACCCAGGATCAGCATCCGGCACGCCGTTGATCCAGCTGAGCACTCCAGAGTCGGTGGTGAGCCTCCTTGCTTTCCGGAGGACTCCGATATTTTGTGTTCATAGTTTTTGCTTTATTAGGATGTTGTGGGGTCTATCCCAACATCCATCTCAGTAATTTTTAGAGGCTTCATAGACATTCAGTCAGTTAGTATTGAGTCTCTTATGCATGTATATATAAATACTCTATTTTGAGGACTCAAGTTGCCTTTTGGCCAGATTTTATTAGTTAGGTTGTTTTATGACCTTTCATTGCATTGAGTTATTCTGTTGAGTTAAGTTTCCGCTGAGTTAAGAAAGCGAGGCCAAGGGTTCGCTTGGGGGCAACAATGATCTTCAAGTGCCGGCCACGTCCAGGGTGTAGACTCGGGGCGTGACACAAACACAAACACAAACACATTTTATGCCGAAATGTATAAAATGACTAATTGTATACCGAATCAGATGGCAAAAAAAGGAGATGTTTGCTACGAAATACAATTAAAATAAACTATGGCTATAACATTTAATTTGAATTAATAGTTTGCTATTTTAGACAATTTTCCCAAAAGAAAACGGGAAAAAATAAATTCAAACAAAAATTTAAGAGGTAAAAAGTAAGGGAAAACAAAAAATAAAAACAAATTCAAAAGGGAAAAAACAAAAAAATAAAAACGGGAAAAGAAATATCTCTTATGGGGATCGAGAACCTGAAACGTTAGACAGTTCTTGGGGTGCCTCCACCACCTGAGCTAGGAGCTTTCTTTTACAAGTATTGTCCTTTCAATTGTTTTATCTTTTAAAGTTTATTTTGTTTTTTTAATAGGTATATTCCGTAAAAAAATTCAACGAAGCAGTGTCACATGACACACCTTGCATGTACGTAAATCCACCCCTGGTCGCATAGGATAAGGATGCATGGCACTCGAACAATATTAAAAGGAAAGCTAAGCAGAGACTACAGGGACAATTTATAACTGGTGCGCGTACTTGTGTATGTTCCAAATGGAGAATTTCCATTGGACAATGCACTGTAAGGTCCAAGCGAAGTAATCTCAGTGGTTGATGTGTACTATTTGTTGTCTATGCATAGCTGAGTTATTCACTTGTAAAATGTTGAATTTTTAAGCAATACAAAGCTCAAACTTATATTCTTGCATTTCAAATTCTCTCTCTTTACTCGTACACTCAAGGCGAATATAATAAAGCATATCAACAACAGATCACCCAATTCCGGAACTGACAGTTTGGTTGGAGCTGGTGCTCTTTCACTAGAGTCTAGTATTTTAAGTCATGAGATATGAGATATGGAATACACATGAATGGTATATACAAGGTGAGGCTACTTAAAAATAAATAGATATAACTAACATTGTTCAATTTTATTTTTTAAAGTATTGAAGATGAAGCTTAATAATTAAAGAAAGAAGCAAAAGGACTAATCAAGAACAAGTTTATGATGATCTACCCAAAATTGTAGCAAAATCAATTAAGGATCCAGATCCGCAATAGATACAATCAATTTTGAGCCATTATTAGAAATTGTAGGTTTTGAAGAACGAGAAAAATTGTTAGTTGACGATAGTACTCCACCATAGACAAAAAAGTTAATTGGTGTCGAACGTGCACGTAAGATCAAGTACAAACCAATTGAATAAGCATATACTTAATTTAAGGAAATAATAGTTATTCAAGAATACAAGATAACGATATAATATAATGATGATATTTGGTAGATGTTGAATGTGGAGAAATTAAAGCCAAATTGACTCTATATTTTATTGAAAAGAAACTGAAGCTGACTAAAGATGACACCATGATTTTGTTGACGCTACATATTTTAGGAAATTGATGGACAGTCTAAGGTACTTGACTTTCACAAGACATGATGTTTTTCATGACATGCCCAACTTTGAATATCTTGATTTAAGGATTCTATGTTGGAATTAAACCAAGATTAGTAATCCAAAGTTGTATAGGATTTAATATTTGGTAGTTTATTTAATTCATGTCTAATTAGGTTTCATAAAAGTCATACATGAACAAATTTCAAGTCATTGCCTAATTTGGTTTTCTAGTATTTTTAAATAGGGTTGTTGCGCCACATATTTTCAAGTAGTGAGATTTAAGAGTTCTTGACCTATTGTATAAAGCCTCCTACCTCTTCTCGTTAGTGTGAAAATTTTCTTCTATATAATCATTGTTGGGTCTTTCACTTGTTACCATATTATTTCTTTGGATATTTTTTATTTTCTTCATGGTTTATTGTGGTGATGGATAGTGATGGTAGTTGTGAGTATCAATTAGGGATGGTGTTGGTGTGGTGGATATATAGTAGCTAGTGGTTGATGGTGGCAGACAATATGGTGACACATCTAAAAAATTGTCGAAAACCGATGGAAGACCTCAATTTTTTTTTGACAAAAACTGATGGATGTGACTGTTGAAAAATTATATGCACAACGGAAGCATATCAGAATTGTGCTGCTTACATGAATAAATGGTAACACATATGTTTATGCTAGAACACATATAATCATGCTAAAACACATAAAGTTGGTGAAATTTAATTTCAAGAATTACCTCTTGAAGTGTGACAGATACCTTCAAGCAAATCCACAAGTTATACAGACCTTCAAGCGAATCCACAAGTTAGACAAAAGTTATGTGGTCTTCTATAGTGATCCCAAGTTCACATCCGAACTCTCTCAATACTTGGGTGGACAAGTATCGACATCGTATAGAAAACTAATTCGTTTTTCTAGGTTAGAAAAACCCTACTTATAGAGATTTTTTCCAATTAAAAAAGGAGAAGAAAATCACCAGGTTCTATTCTTGAACAAGAAAACACCCGCTATTTCCACCTTTCCCCCCCTAGAAATGAGATTTAGAGTTCTAGTTAAATATGGGCACTATAGGGACCACGAAATTAATTATTGAGACTTCCTATTTTGAAAATAATTATAAATAATTAATTTAAATCATTCTTACCATAATAAATTACAAATCAATCCACTAGAAATCTGTAATTACACTCCTCCAATTATATTTTAAAATTCCCCATTAAACACTTATGTAATTCCATGTTAAGATTATAGATACTAAGCAATAAATTAAATACCTGACGAATTTAATTCAATGATTCATTTCCTTTAGAGCACTGCTTAACTTATTTCATGTGTTAGATTCATAAATCTACTTACAAGGTTTGACATGATGAAAACATGTAAACTTCTCAAAAAGACATATCATCAATCTCTATATCGAGACATGGATTCCATCAACTAACTTATTATTTTACCAATATATATTATTATCATCCAATCTACCAACCATATTGACCCATCTCAAAATATCATCTTTTAATAAATCAAAATGATAATTAATATATACATATCATATAGTTATATTAGCATTAAGAATATAAGTACATTTAACAGTTTAGAGAATATGCTTTTGTCAGTCAGTCTAAAGCAACTATCTCTCGATCCCGTTCAATACATACAAAATGCACTAGTACACGAAGTTGGAACTATACCGTTCTCATAATCAAGATAAATTATATATAATCTTGTGCTACAATCGTACCGATTTCATGTCCAATTTCCATCTTAGATTGTGAACAAAAACCTTTATACTTATAAGAATCGTTGATTAATCCTCTGTGTTTAAGTTAAAACTCTATACACTAAATCATCTACTATACAAGTAATCAGACACTATAAACAAATATACTCTATTTTTTTTATTAAAAATGAACAGATAAATATTATTCTATAATAAATACTATATCTAGACATATAGTTAATAGTATATATTCCAACAGTGACGACGTCAAACAATGGTGGGTTGGTTTTCTAAAAAATGAGGAATGTCTGTCAATTTCCTTAGATTTCTAAATATCATTCTTTATAAAAAAATGAGTATAAAAAATTGGCGTGATCCCTTATTTTTTTTAGAGAAATATATAAAATATAAATTTATATTGCAAATCAGATTCCAAAAATATATTTTAATTATGGAGTCCCTCACCCGAGAAGAACCCATACAAAATTGCATGATGATATTATTGGGGGATCTCTTGCTTGTCCTTGAAGTTTGCAGTTATAGACACATGATTTTATACCCTCTCCCAGTTTTAACATATTTTTAGCTTTAAATATCTATTTCCAAATCTAATCTTTCTTTTATCTTTATTTCATTTTTAGTAGATTCTACTTGAGAAAATTGAAAATCATAAATATAGTCGTATTTTAAGATAATACTTTTATTATTGATTTTTGCGAGAAAAAAGAAAATTACAAAATGTATTTTATTTGAGTTTTCTTATATTTACCATTTAGGTAGTATTTTATTGCAGGTCATTTTTAAAAGAAATATCAAAAGATCAAACTCAATGATATTTATCTCAATATTTATTAAAAGCATATTCCATGGGAGAGAGGAATATTCCACTATTTTCTCCAAACTTTTTGATAGTATCCAAAATTCATAAGGGTATTTTAGGAAGATTAGATCCTAAAAAATACACCACACTTTACCCTAAACCTAGACTATAAAACAATAAGATGACCTAATGAAGGGTCAAGAAAAATCAGCCGCAACACTCATCTTCTTCACCTTAGATGAGTGCTGAGAAATGATATAGTTTAGTCTTCCCTCACCATTAATAGACCTCCACCATTTCTGCTAAGCACCCCAAAACACCCATCTAAACCCCAGCATAACCTCATCGTCAAACACCCAAAATTATCAGCCAAGTTTCAGAAGACATCATCTTGACATAAAGGTCCATTTTTTACTTTGCTTGTTGACTAATACATGGTATTTGATATGAATTTTTGTTTAAAATTGTTAAAATTGATTGTTAAGTGTGAGTTACTTATTAGGCATAAAGTTATCATTTCTTAAAAGTGATTTGTTCAGTTCTTGTTGCTGATAGGGAAGACACTGGTGCGATGCGGGGCAGGGTAGGGGCGGGAGTAGGGTGGATTGAGCATAATCCAATTTCTTTTTAATCCGCCCCGCATAACAATTGTTTAATTTTGAACCCACCCCACTTTGCCCTGCATAGACCCACACCACATGAATCCTCCCCGCATAAAAATTTTAATATTTTCTTTTTGTAGTTAATTTTGATACTAAAAATAAAATTTATTTTTATTAAGTTGTATTAATTTAATAGATAATGACTTAAAATTTTATTTTTTAGAGGTCAATTGAGAAGCATGTAAGAATTGTAGTAATTTTAATTGAACCATTTTCATTTACTTTCTTGGATATTTTAGTAATTTTGAAGAAATTTTCTTAAGAGATAATGCTCTATCACTTTTATAATATATAAAATGTTAAAATTAAATTTGAACCCGCATAAATCCACATAAAACCACCTAGACCCGCAATCCACCCCTCCCCGCATTAGTTTTTTTTTAAAACCACTTTAACCCGCCCCACAGTCCTCCCACGCATAACCTTAAACCCGCCCCGCCCCCATAGCTTTAAACCCACCCCGCCCCCATAGCTTTAAACCCACCCCGCATCCGCCCACCCCATTGCCATCCCTAGTTGATGATGAACATTTTATGTTGGAAGAGCTAACAACATGAGAAAAATAACAATTTTTAATTAATAACATGTTTTATATCTTTATGTGATTTTGATTTAATATGATTAGGGATGGCAATGGGGCGGGGTAGGTTTAAGGCTATGCAGGCAGGGTGGGTTTAAGGTTGTGCAGGGTGGGTGGGATGTTGGGTGGGTTGAAATTGTTTTTTTTAAAAACTAATGCGGGGTGGGGCGGGGCAAGTTGTAAGTATATGTGATTTTATGTGGGTTCAAACTTAATTTTAACTTTTTACTTGTTATAAAAGTGATAAAACATATTTATTAAAATAATTTCTTAATCTACTAAAATATTAAAGATTGTAAATGGAAATGATTCAATAAAAAAGAATACAATTTCTTACATGTTTCCTAGTTGACCTCTAAAAACTATTATTTTAAGTCCCCATCTTATTAAATTAATACTTTATGAAAAGATGAATTTATTTTTATGAATTATACTTTTAGTATCAAATTTAACTAGAAAAATATTAAGCCTCGACACATTTCTTGTCTTACTTCTAATGATTAAGGCAAGAATGAGTGAGGTTGCCTTTCTAATTGGACAACCCTTAGAAAAAAATTAAGCGGGTTATGCCTATGCAGAGCGGGTTGAAAATAAAAAAGTTGTTATGCGGGTCGTCCCATTGCCATCCCTAAATATGATGTCTTTCCATTATGGGTGGTCTACTGCTTAAGTTTATGCTAGCCACGCGAATTCTTAATATGATAGAGAATTATTTTGCTTTGAATCAGTAAATTATTTGAACAATTAGTTTTATTTAAATTATAAGAGTTTATGCTCAAAGTGTTAATCTCTAAGTGAGAGTGTATATAATTTATCGTCATGACTGAGGTAACAACTTTGCGTCTTAGATAACGACAACTAACAACTTTGCGTCTTAAATAAAGTCAAATAATAAAACAGCAAGGTTGCATTTACAAGCGAGTAATTCATAATTTCGGGTAATCAATATCTAGACATGTATTACAAAACTTGTTTGTAGACTCTGGCTATGGAATGTATTGGTGCGCTCTAGTAATCGAATTGAAAATACTGTAAATCATAATTTTGTCAAAGTTAAAGAGAATCCATTACACGAGGTCAAAAGTTCAATGACATAGGATAAAGTTGTCACATAATGAATGATTGTGATAAGGTTTAAAGAGATTTTGTGGAGTTTTCTGAATAAGTTCGTGCATATATTATTAATCACTTCAGAGATTTTCCTATAAAGTTTTATTTTACTAACACCAATGAAAATAGTGACTCGTTTTCGGTAATACATTTAATGTCTTCTTTTGTAGATATGAAAAAATAGAATACATCGTAGGGCAAGAAAAATATAAGACATAGCCGAGGAACACAATGATATATTAGTCAAAATGAAATTACATGATGATATAGTTGGGGAGATTATCTCCTACTTTCCCTTGAAGTTTGGGTTGGAACAATGTTTGAGAAATTTAGGATCAGAAATCATACGTTTAAGATTCTTGTTTAGAACGTTATGCATGATTCTAAGCAATAATCTTAAAGGTAGGATTTCTCATCCTAAATTTTTTCAACTTTGTTCCAACATCAAACTTCAAGGGCAAGCACGAGATGATCCCCCAACTATATCATCATGTAATTCCATACTCACTAATATACCGTTGTGTTCCTCTATTATGTTTCCTTTTTTCTTGCCCTATCATGCTATTCTATTTTTTCGAATCTACAAAGGAAGACATCAAATGTATTACCTAAAATGAATCACTCTATTTTCATTGGTGTTAAATAAAATAAATTTTTATAGGGAACATCTCTGAAGTGATTAAGAATATCTACATGAACAACCAATGAACTAGATGTTTTGATTTAAAATGAATATTAGCCATCAAGAAACCAAAATAATAGATAATATATAATAATTGATTCTTCTAAACAGTTCTAGCTTTGGTTGACATAATTAGCTAGTCATAAAAAAGTATAAATATGTTTAATGAACTCAGTTTTGAACGTATGTGTTACATGTCCGATGTACGTGTATTCCAAGTTATTTTTTGTATGAATTCTAAATAATAACATCAAATTAATGAAACTTTTTTTTTGTAACTTGAGGTAAATTAGTAAAATAAAATTTCATAAATGTGACACTTTTTCAGTGACGTTATATCCGTTGCTTAAGAAGAATTTTTTTTTTTAATAAAAAGAGTGGAAGAAATGACGTAGTCCATCGATTTTTAAAAAGCAAGAGAACAAAAGAGATAAAAGTGACCGCGTCACTTTTCTGTCATTCTTAGCAAAACAAATCACGTCATCCGTTACTTTTGGCTGTCGTTTTTAAAGCAATTTTAGTTGTGAAAGTATCATATTCATGAATTTACATTTTACAAATTTAATTTTATTTACAAAAAAATGTGTTTCAATAAATTTATGTTATTATTAAAAATCTTATACTAAATAACTTGTAATACACGTGCGATAGATGTGTTCAAAATAATTTATACCAGATGTATACTAACATGAGTATTCACCGATTCATTTATTTATAAATAATGCATTTTTGATATATTAGGAATGTTCTGAATCTTTGCGAAAGGGGAAGAAAATATTTTAAGGGTTCGTGACTTGTTGTTCGACATTCAAGGTATGTTAAGAGTTTTAAGGCTTTGTTGAGGGATGTTTAGCTAATTGAAATTCAAAAAGTTGAATAGCTAATGGATAAGTGTGAAAATGGGGGGTGTCGTACCCTTAGTGTGATGGGACATTGATACGAGTATCAGTGATATAAAAGGAAAAGTTTATTACTATGAAATGGTAGTTTGCAATCCAAGAATGCTAAAGTGTATGGACATTAATTAGCTGATTAATGGTTGACTTGGTTGTTTTGTGTGTGCTTTATGTTTCTTCATTGAACCTATATGTTTGTGATAGTGAAGGGTAAATGATTGAAATGTGATGCATTATCATTCCCTATTTTATTAAAATATGCTATGTAAATTAATTGACATGAGATCAAGTATGAATAAGGTTTGAGCATGCATGTGAAGATCGTCCGTACTAGGGGTTATTTAATTTTGTGATAGTGCATTGAGATCTTCCTCACGGCCATGTGGAGACCATCCGTGTCGTATATAGACCTTGTGAGTCCTCTATGGGCTATAAACTCCTGAAGAATTTTCTAGAAGCATCATGTATATATGATTGAGGCATTACTTGACATTTGAGGTATATCATCTCATTGTATTGCATTGAATCTCATAACATCCTTTATTCATAATTGATTATGTGCTTAATTGATGTCAAACATTACGTGGCATAAAATATCCCTATTTTGTGTGAAAACTTGGTTGCTAACTATAATGTAGAACTTGTAAACTTGAAAGATTATTCTTACATAATCATGTCACTATTTCTTCGTTATCGGTCTATGAGACATATTGTATATATGTGTTTTGTACTCATACTATATTTGGTGCACTCTTTTATGTTGTTGATTCGATTTTGAGTATGAGCACATCCTGTGAAGCTTTTTGAGCCTGAGCTTAGGTTATTTTGAAGTTGTGGTAAGCTATTTGACTGTTTTGTGGCCCACGCCTTCCTCTATGTCTTTGATCACTCTATTGTTTTAACATTCAGAGAATTTCTTATATGTTCAAACTTTGTAATTCCAATTTCAAAGTTGCATAGTATTGTAAAATATCTTGTACTTATGACACCAATTTTGGATGATATTTCAGCTTTTTCACATTTCATTTGTGAAAACCTTGTATTTGAGATTTTTTTAGCCTGTCACTGTTATGAATCAACCTCATCCCGACATGAACTTTGACGTCACATAATTAGTTATTGGGTCAAAAAGGTTGATTTGGGATCCAGGTCCAATTAGTTACTAATTTAAGTGGAAGAGAAGTTAGAAAGAGAGGTTATGCGTATTGTGATGAAACTGTCTGATCCTCTCATCTTTTTTATGGAGTCTAAACTTTTCATTTCCATTATTATCTCTATCCTTAGTTACTTGTAATTTCAATATTTTCATTGTAATTCAGTAGTTTGAGAGTGTAATTACTATTCTTAAGTTGTAATCATGTTCTCGTTCTTTATAATATACTGATTAGTTCGGGTTTGTTACATTCACTATACTTTTCCACTAAATTTATTGAATTGAATTTGTAAGAACATTGGGTCATCTTACCTGTCAATTCAGAATATAGTTGTCATCATAACTTTTGATTTTGAGTCGTGATATGATGTGACTGCATTTATTCTGTAATTATTTGTGGAGGTTGAGTCTATGAACTCTTAATGAAAGATTGTATCTCGTATGAGTGAGTGTCGAATTACAGGAATACCCTTGAAAAATTTCACCTATATGTGAGTGTTGAAGTAGGCTGCATCCTATGAGAATGAGGATTATTTTTAAAACGCTCTTGAAAATCAGAATATAACAAAGTTGTAATCCGTTGGCTATTAAAAACTTATATTAACACCTTGATTATTGTGTGTAAGAGTGATACTTTATTTCCTTTAAGCATTAATAGTTCAAGTACTGTGAAACCACTACCGACCTTGGAGTTAAGATTACTATTTTACTAAGTAAATGTTCAATGCAGGACACACCTTCATTATGCATTTTTTTATAACCAAAAGTTTGAGGCTTTAAGCCTCATATATTTCAATGTTGGTGTTTATGCTTTTTAATATTAAGTGCATATGCTAGTGGATATAAATTGACAAGAAGGTGACCATTATTTTTTGGTGTAACTCATGTAACCACTAATGTCATGATCTACCACTAATTACCCACCAACTCTATTAACTTTCTACAATATTACTATCTCACTACTTTTCTATTTAATCTATATATAGAAGAATACTATACCTATAAATAGTGGTGTTTCTACCCTTGTGTGAAGAGTATGAGAATTATACGAAGTGTGAGAAAATATTGTAGTGTGTAGTGACGTCATGTAGTGAAAAGAATGAGTTGAGGGAAAGAAAAATATGCCAAGTCTCCAACTTATTTACTATTAAAAATTGAGAAAATTTAAATTGAATGAAGGTTTGTAATGGTAAAGTTTTAGACTCTTCAACTAATCTGGAGTTGTTTGAGTCACACAACATTATTGGGTTGTTGTATCCTCGAAGGGACAAGCCAAGAGTTATACTGTTGTATCAGTGAATATTTTACCGTAGTGGACTTGAATCTATTTAAAGAGAGCAAGATCATATTTGCGCTTCAAGCCTGAATATTTATTTATTCATTTTTGTTTATTTTATTTTTCAACTGTAATTTACTATAATTTGTGGTATACTCACCAACAATATATAGGTAGATAAATTGTGTAAGCCTGAACCAACCAGCATATCAAGCAAAAGTAGATGAATGTACCATATAAGAAGACTTATACAGTTAGGATAAAAAAGAATTATGCAGGTGTAGGAAACTGTAAGTGTTGGAAAACTATATGCACAACGGAAGCATATTAGAATCTTTACAGCTTACATAAATAATAGATAATCAATACCGTTTATGCTAGAACACATAATCATGCTAGAACACATAATCATGCTAGAACACATAATGTCACGCCCCGAGCCTACACCCTGGGCGGGAACGGCACCCGGAGACCATTTCTGGCCCCAAACGAACCCTTGGCCTGGCTTTCTTAACTCAGCGGAAACCTCAACAGAATAACTCAATGCAATGCAATATTACAAAACAACTTAACTTATAAAATATGGCCATAAAGGCAACTCGAATCTC
>JAJOOS010082571.1:0-12419 GCA_029582725.1 Solanum chiquidenum
ATTCGGGTTAGACCCATTTCCCACTCAATTTGACCCCCTGAATAAGAATATGAAGTCGAATTTCCGAAATCATGCACGGATTTTGAGATATATGGAAATTACAATTATAGGTGTTTTCGAAGCACATTTTCGGGCATTTTTTTTTTGGGGTCGTTTCATTGGGACAAGTGCACTACCACCTACTTGCATCAATCTGGCCCAAGTTGATTAGAAGAATAAGGGGAAAATGGACAGCCAAGGCCCAAATCTTTCCAAGCCCACAAGAAATAATTTGAATGGAAAAGTAGGTGCATCACCTACTTAAATGTGTGGCATAAGTTAAAGACACATGTTGGCTGCAAATGAAGTACAAGAAAGGTGGCAAAAGACCCAATGTTCTTAAGTCCAAAAAGGCCCAAGTAGGTGGGTCACCTACTTGACAAATTATGGCCCAAAATGAGTGAGAAAGTCGGCCAAAGCATGTCCCTTTAAAAGGGATTGATATCAGATTTTTCCAACCATTTTTACTTTAACAAAAAATCTAATTTCTAGAGCTTTCTCTCTTCTCTCTTTTAGCTTCAGTAGCAGCCATTAAATACCATTAGGGTTCTTGTATTAATAGGGAGTTCAAGCTATTGGAAGGTATAATTTAAGACAAGTTAACGAGGATAACCTTTACCTTGAAGAATCCAAGTCTTAGCAAGTGGTAGTTCTGTCCAGCAAGGTAAGTTACTACAATTTTCTCCCTCTTGTGCTTGAGTAAATTAGGACACTTGGTATGTGTTAGTGAGTTGGAAATTGTTACTTTTACATGGTGTAATATTGGAGAGGATGTTCTGGTGATTAGTGCATCTTGGGACAGCTATGGAGGGGATTCCTCTTTAAATTCAGTTATGAGCTTGTTTGAGCACTTTAAAAGTAATGTTAGCTCTTCAAGTGTTGTTGATCAGAAACCATGATTCATATTGCTTCTGTTACATTATTATGTTTAAGGACTATTTTATGTATGTTATGATAAGGGAGGTGACTGGATGTGCGGGTAAGTTATGGAGACGTTAAAGGACTTAAATACTGCAGGAAGTTTTGGGGAAGACCTGATACGAAGGTTGTACAATATATAGACATGATTAAAGGGAAAGGGAAGGAAAGAAAACACTGGCTAGATAAATTGCATGCTTACTGCTTGGTTACTTAGGGTGAGATCAAGTAGCTCAAATTGATTGATTAGCTACTAATACTAGTCTTTCAACTTATATTATTGTAGATTAGTAATCTGAAGAGAAGGAGCTAAAGGGAAAGGGAAGGAAAGAAAACACTAGCTAGATAAATTGCATGCTTACTGCTTGGTTACTATTTGGGTGAGATCAAATAGCTCAAATTGATTGATTAACTACAAATACTAGTCTTTCAACTTATTATATTGTAGATTAGTAATTTGAAGAGAAGGAGCTTAAGTGATACGTTTTGAATTGTATAGCAAGGTATGTAAGGCTATTCGATTTCCTATTTCTTTGGCATGAATTCAACACTTGCATTACAAAAAGTAAGCTTTCTAAGTCCCCTTGGTAGTGAATGATCCATAGTTGCAGTTCCTACTCCCTACAACAGTAAAGTGAGTACTCTACTATGAGTTTGTTACTAAATGTACGTGCTTACTCTACCATGTATTAGTATGCAAGGTTTAAACTTGTTTCATCATCAAAGTACCCTTGGCACATATTTCCCTTATATAAATCAAAATGATCCTAGATAACACATGGTACATATGTTTATATGTTGGATATACAATCTGCCTATATCATGCCAACTTGCTTCAATTATCTATATATATTTCATCTTTTCACATGTTCATATGTTCCTTTTGTTGGTTATTACTCCCATTGTGTTAGACTATAATGTTACCGCACAAGATCCCTACTTGCTATATTGTACATTTTATATGTACTTACTTGGAATATGTATCCGTCTTAAAGTTGAATCTACCCACGTTCTCCCTTGGTTCCACGTTCATGTATACCTTGTATTTGATATTAGTTAGTGAGTATTTGGCTATCATATAGAGTTCAAATCTCTTGGCTGAATGTTAAATATTTCTCTTCACTTGATATTTGATTCAATTTGAAATGTCAAAATGCTTGCTGAGTCATATAAGCTCCTAAGTGTTAGACGTTCATGTCACATTTTCTTCCCCGGTCATTGTTATTAGTGTAAGTCCATATTCGTATGTCTTCTACTACTGGTCCATAGTTCCAAATCTCAACAATGATTATGACCACCAAAACAACAATTACAAAAGAGTTATGATCATCACAAGAACAATCTCAAAAGAGTTATGAACATCAAAACAACAATCTCAAAGATTAAAGAATCTAAGTGAAGCAATCAGTATAATTATGGGTGGCTGCCCAGGGGCAAGGGCATGGGTCGATCCCAATTGGTATAGAAGGGTGGCAGCTCAGGGGCGAAAGCCTAGCATGGGCCGATCCCAATTGGTATAAGAGGGTGGCAGCTCAGGGGCGAAAGCCTAGCATGGGCCGATCCCAATTTGTGGAAATATGAGGACAGCATCCCAGGAGTTAAAATGCCTAGCATGGGTCATCCTCTTCTACCACTGCTCAGCTGGTCATTTGTATCATATGTCTTATAAATATTCTAATACAAATAAAAGTAAAGAAAAGAATGTATCATACACCATTCCACAAGTATAAGCAAAGGTGGTCTCTAATCCTTATCTATTGGTATTTGGTTTCACTTGAGCTCTCATTTTACATATGGTTGTATTATGTTTTACATATTCAGTACATTCTTTCGTACTGACGTCCCTTATTGGGGACACTACATATCATGTTGTAGGTACAGGTACTCTACTAGTAGATCTCACCAATAGAAGCACATAATACTTAGCGGTTCTTGGTGAGCTCCAGGTTGATTCGGGGCTTTACCAAGTCTTTACTATGCGTACTTCATAGTGGTACAATCATGGATTCTAGTAGAGGCTTTGTAGACATTGTAAAGCTTTTATCTGAATTCATAGTTTCACTTGTCAGATGTATCGGTTCAGCTAGTTAACATGTGTTGTATTCAGCTTCTCGTTAGTAAATATATCTGCATAGTAGTAGTTTAATTTCTCATCATAGGTGACTTGTAAAGCATGTGTTCATATGGTAATTATCCGCCTCACTTAGGGTTGGGGTGTGACAAAAACCTAGATAAAATCCTTAACCTAAAATTCTAAACCTAAAAATACCCTAAGCCCTACACCCTAACCTTAAACCCTAAATCCTAAACCTAAAACCCTAAGAAACCCTAAACCTTAAGAAACCCTAAATCCTATGAACCCTAAAAACCATTTAAATACCCTACAAAACCCTAAGCTCTAAACCCTAAATCCTAAAATTCCGTAAACCCTGAACTTAAAAAACACAAAAAAATTCCTAAGCCATAAACCTAAAAAATCCCATAGAAACACATAACCCTTAAAAACCTTAAAAAACCAAAAACTCCTAAACCTACAAAACTCTAAGCTCTAAGCCTTATAAAGCCCTAAATCGTATATGCTAAACCCTAAAAAACACACAAAAAACCTAAGCCGTAAACCCTAAACCTATAAAACCCTAAAAAACCTTAACAAAAAAACCCAAAGCCCTAAACCCTAAAAACTTAGATAAAACCCTTAACCTAGAACCCTAAACCTAAAAAAGCCCTAAAACCTAACCTAAAACCCTAAACCCTCAACATTAAGAAACCCTATATCCTAAAAACCCTATAAAACCCTAAGCCCTAACCTAACACCCTAAACCCTAACCTATAATTCCTAGACCTAAAGCCCTAAGAAACCCTAAACCCTAAACCTTAAGTAACTCTAAATCCTATAAACCCTAAAATAAACCCTAAAAAAAAACCTAATTTCTATATCCTAAATCCTAAAAATCCGTAAACCCTAAACCTAGAAAACACAAAAAAAAAAACCTAAACCGTAAAAACCCTAAGAAACACTTAACCCTTAAAAACCCTAAAACAAACCCCCCAAAACCCCTAAACCAAACAAACTCTAAGCTCTAAACCCTATAAAGCCCTAAATTGTATATGCTAAACCGTAAAAAACACAAAAAAGCCCTAGGTCAATTATATCCTAAAACACCTTAACCTAGAAAACCCAAAGCCTTAAACCCTAAAAACCTAAATAAAACCCTTTAACTTATAAAAACCCTAAAAAACCCTAAACTCTAAATCCTAATAATCCATAAACCCTAAACCTAAAAACCACAAAAAAAACCTAAACCCTAAGAAACACTTAACCCTTAAAAACCTAAAAACCCCTAAACCGTAAAAACTCTAAGCTCTAAACCCTATAAAGCTCTAAATCGTATATGCTAAACCCTTAAAAAACACAAAAAAAACCCAAGCCCTAAACCCTACACCTATAAAATCCTAAAAACCCTTAACCTGAAATTCTAAAGCCCTAAACCCTAAAACCCTAGATAAAACCGTTAACCTAAAATTCTAAACATAAAAATACCCTAAGCCCTAACCTTAAATTGTAAATCCTAAGCCTAAAACCCTAAGAAACCCTAAACCTTAAGAAACCCTAAATACTAAGAACCCTAAAATAAACCCTAAAAACCATTTAAAACCTCTACAAAATCCTATGCTCTAAACCCTAAATCCTAAAAATTAGTAAACCCTGAACTTAAAAAACACAAAAGAACACATAATCCTTAAAAACCTTAAAAAAACCAAAAACCCCTAAACCAAAAAGACTCTAAGCTCTAAACCTGATAAAGACCTAAATCGTATAGCTAAACCCTAAAAACACAAAAAAAAAAACTAAGCCATAAACCCTAAAAAACCTTAACCAAAAAACCCCAAAGCCCTAAACCCTCAAAACCTAGATAAAACTCTTAACCTAAAACCATAAACCTAAAAAAAACCTAAACCCTAACCTAAAATCCTAAACCTATATCCCTAAGAAACCCTAAACCCTAAACATTAAGAAACCCTAAATCCTAAAACCCTATAAAACCCTAAGCCCTAACCTAAAACCCTAAACCCTAACCTAAAACCCTAATTCCTAGACCTAAAGCCCGAAGAAACCCTAAAACCTAAACCTTAAGAAACCCTAAATCCGATAAACCCTAAAATAAACCCTAAAAAAACCTAATTTCTATATCCTAAATCCTGAACATCCGTAAACCCTAAACTTAGAAAACACAAAAAAAAAACCTTAGTATTAAGTAAAAAGCCCAAGGAAACACTTAACCCTTAAAAACCCTAAAAAAAAACAAAAACCCCTAAACCTAACAAACTCTAAGTTCTAAACACTATAAAGCCCTAAATCGTATATGCTAAACCGTAAAAAACACAAAAAATACCCTAAGCCTATTATATCCTAAAAAATCTTAACCTAGAAAACCCAAAGCCTTAAACCCTAAAATCTTAAAGAAAACCCTTAACCTAAAACCCTAAAAAACCCTAAAACCTAAATCCTAAAAAAAAAATATAAAAAAAATTTCCATAAACCCTAAACCTAAAAAAAAAAAAAAACATAAGCCCTATGCCCTAAACCCTAAAAACTCTAAGAAACACTTAACCCTTAAAAAAATCTAAAAACCTAAAAACCCCTAAACCTAAAAAACTCTAAGCTCAAAACCCTATAAAGCCCTAAGTCATATATGATATACCCTAAAAAACACCAAAAAAAAAACCTAAGTTGTAAACCCTAAACTATAAAACACTAAAAACCCTTAACCTAAAAAACCCATAGCCTTAAACCCTAAAAAACTAGATAAATCCCTTAACCTAAAACCCTAAACCCTAACCTAAAACTGTAAATCTTAAACCTAAAACCCTAAAAAAACCCAAAACCCCTTAAACCTATAAAACTCTAAATTCTAAACCCTATAAAGTCCTAAACAATATATGAGCCAAAAAAACCTTAACCCAAAAATCCCAGAGCACTAAACCCTAAAAACCTAGATAAAACCCTTAACATAAAAAAATCCTAAGCCCTAAACCCTAAATCCTAACCTAAAGCCCTAAGAAACACTAAACCCTGAACCTTAAGAAACCATAAATCCTATAAACCCTAAAAACCATTTCAAAACCCCTATAAAACCCTAAGCTCTAAACCCTAAATCCAAAAAAATCTGTAAACCCTAAACTTAAAAAACACAAAAACCCTAAGCCCTAAACACTAAGAAACACTGAGCACAGTAAAACCCCTAAATCTAAAATACTCTAAGCTCTAAATCCCATAAAGCCCTAAATCGTATATGCTAAACCCTAAAAAAAAATAAAAACTCTAAACCCTTAACCCTAAAAACACAAAAAAAAAACACCAAGCCCTACACCATAATTTACCCTAAACCCTAAAAATCACTAAGAAAACCTAAATCCTAAACCTAAATAAAACCCTTAACCTAAAAGCCTAAACCTAAAAAAAAACCTAAATCCTAAACCTTAAACCCTAACCTAAAACTCTAAATTATAAACCTAATACCCTAAACACTAAGCCTTAAGAAACCCTAAATCCTATAAACCCTAAAATAAACCCTAAAAACCATTTAAAACCCCTCTAAAACCCTAAGCTCTAAACCCTAAACGCTAAGAAATACTTAACCCTTAAAAACCCTAACAAAACCCAAAAACCCCTAAACCTAAAAAACTCTAAGCTCTAAACCCTATGTAGCCCTAAATCATATATGCTAAACCCTAAAACATACACACAAAAACCCAAAGCCCTAAACCACAAACCTAAAAATCCTTGAACTAAAAAATCTTAAACTAAAAAACCTAAACCCTAAAAACCTAGATAAAATCCTTAACCTAAAACCCTAAATCCTAAACCTAAAGCCCTAAGAAACCCTAAACCTATAAAATCCTAAAAACCCTTAACCTAAAAAGCCCAAAGACCTAAACCATAAAAACCTAGATAAAACCCTTAATCTAAAACCCTAAACCTAAAAAAGCAGTAAGCCCTAAACCCTAAACCCAAACCTAAAACCCTAAATTCTAAACCTAAAACCCTAAGAAAGATTGAAACCTAAACCTTAAGAAACCCTAAATCCTATTAACCCTACAAAACCCTAATCTCTAACCCTAAACCCTAAATCCTAAAAAATTGTAAATCCTAAACCTAAAAAATACAAAAAACCCTAAGCACTAAACCCTAAACACTAAAAAACCCTAAGTCCTATACCCTAAATCAGAAAAATACTAAGCTTTAAACCCTATAAATCCCTAAATTGTATATGCTAAACACTAAAAATACAAAAGAAAATCTAAGCCCTAAACCCTAAACCTATAAAACACTAAAAAACCTTAGCCTAAAAACCCCAAATCCCTAAACCCTAAAACCCTAAATCAAACCCTTAACATAAAACCCAAAACTTAAAAAAACCCTAAACCCTAAACTCTAACCTAAAACCCTAAATCTAAACATAAAACCCTAAGAAACCCTAAACCCCAAATCCTATAAACTCCAAAATAAACCCTAAAAGTCATTTAAAATCCCTACAAAACCCTAAGCTCTAAATCATAAATAATAAAAATCTATAAACCCTAAAAATAAAAAATACAAAAAACCTTAAGGCCCAAACCCTAAGAAACATATAACTCTTGATACCCTTAAAAAACCACTAAACCTAAAAAACTCTAAGCTCTAAACCCTACAAAGCCTCAAATCTTATATGCTAAACCCTAAAAAACAAAGAAGAACCTAAGCCCTAAACTCTAAACCTATAAAACCCTTAAAAACCTTAACTCAAAAAACCCAAATCCCTAAACTCTAAAAACCTAGATAAAAACCTAAAACTAAAAAATCCTAAGCCTTAAACCCTAAACCCTAACTAAAAACCCTAAATCCTAAACCTAAAAACCTAAAAAATCTTAAACCTTCAGAAACGCTAAAATAAACCCTAAAGACCATTTAAAACGGCTAAAATCCCTAAGCTTTGTACCCTAAATCCTAAAAATCTATAAACCCCTAAATCTAAAAAACTCTAAGCTCTAAACCCTATAAAGCCCTAAATCGTATATGCTAAACCCTTAAAAACACAAAAAACAAACTAAGCCATAAACCCTAAACCTATAAAATCCTAAAAAACCATAACCTAAAAAACCCAAAGCCCTAAACCCAAAAAACCTAAATTTTCCCTTAACCTACAAAACATCCTAAGCTCTAAACCCTAACGTAAAACTCAAAATACTAAACGTAAAACCTAAGAAACCCTAAATCCAATAAAACGCTAAAAAACCTTAGCCTAAAAACCCAAATCCCTAAACCCTAAATCAAACCCTTAACATAAAACCCTAAAATTTAAAAAAACCTAAGCCCTACCCCATAATTTACCCTAAAAATCATTTTACAAAAACCCTAAACCCTATGAAACCCTAAACCCTAAAAATCACTAAGAAAACGTAAACACTAAAAAACCTAAATGAAAAAATTATAAAATCCCTAAACCTAAGAAACCATAAATCCCAAAAACAAACCTTAAAAACCCTACAAAAATCCTTAATTTAAAACCCTAAGCCCTAAGCCCTATAAGAACCCCTAAACTATAAAAACAATAATGATCTGAAAAAATCTTATATCGAAAAAAATTCTTAACCTGAAAAAAATCCTAGAAAACCTTAAGCTATAAATCCTTTTAAAACCCCTAAATACCTTTAAAAACTCTAAACCTATAAACTGTAAAAAAAAAAAACTTTTTAGAACCCCTAAAATCTTAAACCTAAAAAAAAACTTAAAACACTAAGTCCTACACCATAATTTACCCATTTTAAAAAATCCCTAAGAAAATCTAAACCCTAAAAATCACTAAGAAACCTAAACCCTAAAAAACCTAAAAAACAAAACTTTAAAGCCCCTAAACCTAAGAAACCTTAAATTCCAAAGTCTAAACCCTGAACCCTAAACCCTAAGAAATCCTAAATCATAAACCTTTCAAAAACCATAAGCCCAAAACCCAAACCTTAAGAAAACCCCAAACACAAAAAAAAAAACACTAAGAAACCGTAAACCCTAAAAAAACAAAAAAAAAAAATTAAAAACTCTGAATCTAAAAAACCCTTAAAAAATCTTAAACCTAACAAACCTAAACGCTAAACCCTAGAAAAAACCTAAACCTAAAACACAAAGAAACCCTAAATCATAAACCCTTAAAAAACCATAAGCCTAAAACCCAAACCCTAAGAAAACCCTAAACACAAAACAACTCTAAGAAACCCTAAACCCTAAAAAAAACTAAAAAAAAACTTTAAAAACTCTAAATAAAAAGAAACCTTAAAAAATCTTAAACCTAACAAACTTAAACCCTAGAAAAACCCTAAACATAAAACACTAAACCCTAAATTTACCCTACACCATAAAAGACCCATAATAAACCTAGGAGACCTTAAATCCTAAACTCAAATCCTAAGAAACCTAAAGACTAAACCTTAAAGATAAACCCCCAACCCTAAGCCTTATGAATGTCTAAGAAGCCCTAAACCCTAAGAAACCCTAAATCCTAAGAAAAACTAAGCACTAAAAAACCCTAAAAGGCTTTAAAAACCATAAAACTAAAAATCCCTAAACCAAACCTTAAAAATTCTATAAATATTCCTTCCTCTAAAATCCTAAGCCTTAAAGCCCTAATGTACCCCTAAACCGTAAAAATGATAATGATCCTAAATAATCTTTAAAAATCCTAAAACGAAAAAACTCTTAACCTAAAAAAATCCTAGAAAAACCTAAGCTCTAAACCCTAACCTAAAAACTCTTAACCAAATACCTAAACACTTATTCATCATATTGAGATTATATCATTGTTCAATATGCTTTGTTCAGTAATATATATTTGTTCATCTTTATCATATCACAATACCTTTCAAGTACTGACACATATTCTATGCAACATCTTCTTGTGATACTCAGGTCCTCAGCATTCAGATCACGTGGAGATCGGTTCCCAATCCGTATTCAACAATATCAGTGGTGAGTCCTCATTCTTCGAGGATGATTGGCATGTTTTATATTCAGTCTTTCATTTTAGTTTCAGTTTTTGCTATAGTTAGTTGGGGGCATGTTCCAACATCTCTAGTCAGTTAGAGGCTTTTATTCGAACATAGTTTTTGTCATGCCCCGAGGTTACCCCTTGACGTAACACGAGACCTAGGATCACGAGTGACCCCAAACTAACCTTGAGTTGGCATATCATAAGCATATTAGATCAACACCAGAAAAAACCTTTAAAGGCCTACACCTAAGAAATCTGAAACCCTAAATCATAAACCCTAAACCCTAAACCTTAGTGAAAAACCCTAAACACCAAGCCATATGAAACTCCAAGAAACCCTACACCTTAAAAACACCTTTAAAAACACTAAACCTAAAAAAATCCTTCAAACCCCCAACCCCTAAAAAATCCTAAATCTAAAATCCTAAGCCCTAAACCCAAAGAAACTCTAAGCTCTAAGAACCCCAAAATCGTAAATAATCATAAAAATCTTGAAAAAAACCTTTTAAAACCCTAAACCTAAAAAATCCTACAAAAACTTAAGCCCTATACCTTAAGCCTTAAAAATCCTTAAATAAAAAACCTAGACCTAAAACCCTAAATCCTAAGAAACCGTAAATGTTAAACTCTATACCCAAAGAAACCCTAAGTCCTTCACCCTAAACCTTAGGGCTAAACCCTAAGAAACCCCTAAACCTTAAGAAATAAAAAAACCCTAAAAATGTTTAAAAACCCTAAACCCTATAAACCCTATGTCCTAAGAACCCCTTAATTGTAAAAAACCATAAAAATCCTAAAAACCCTTTAAAACCCTAAACCTGAAAATTCCTCTAAACCTATAAAAAAAACCTAGAAAATCATAAGCCCAAAACCCTAAACCCTAAAAACCCTTAAAAAATCAAACCCTAAGAAATCTTAAACGCTAAATCCTATACCCTAAGAAACTCTAAATCCTTAACTCTAAAACCATAGGGCTAAACCCTAAGAAACACTAAGAAATCTTAAACCCTAAGAAAACCTAAACCCTAAACCTTTTAAAACCCCAAAAACTATAATACCCCAAAAAACACAATAAATCCCTTCAAACCCCTAAGCCTTAAACTTAAAATTCTATGCCCTAAATCCTAAGTAACCCTAAATCTTAAGAAATTCAAAATCTTAAAAAAACCTAAGAAAACCTAAACACATTTAAAAACCCTAATCATTAAAATCATACACCTAAAACAAAATCCTAAATCCTAAAAAACTATTAACCTACAACCCGAAACCCTAAAGTCTACCTAAGGGCCAAAATCCTTAGGCCTTAACCCTAAACATACAGAAACCCTAAAAAAACCCTTAAACCCCCAAAAACTTTTTAAAACCCTAAATTTAGAAAAACCCTTAAGAATATCATAAGACCTTATAAACACTAAAAAAACTCAAAAAAAATAATCTTTAAACCTAAAACCTTGAGCCCTAAACCCTAATCCAAAAACCCTACCATACGCTAAGTAACTCCAAGAAACACTAAACTGTAACCCCCTAAGAATCTCTGAACCTTAAACCCTTATAAACCCTAATACCCTAAAACCTAAACCCTAAGAAACTTTATGCCTAAGAAACCCTAATACCCTTTACCCTATGACAAAACCCTTTTAAAACTCTAAACCTAAGAACTCTTAAAAAAAAACCTTTTTGTAACACCGTATTCTACGTGTACTAGTTCTATTTATATGAAACTTATAAATTTCTTTGTGGTATCGTTGTGGACTCGGTTTCCTATGGAACTAGTGACAATAGAATAGGTCTAAAGTGAATTGTCCGTAGATTTTAATGTGGCCCGATTAAGTCGATATCGATGGAAGTATTTAAACTTGAGATCATAAGGTGGTATTTGAGTCTACAGTTTAAAGTGACAAAGTGTATATAAGTTTTAAGTTAAGTTAAAGGTATTAAAGTCTAGAAATGGAATAAAATATTGAGGTGCTTGCTTGACTACACTTAAGCTAGTAGGTGACAAGTAGGTGCATCACCTACTTTGACTTATTGACATGTATAGACTTCCATCAATTTAAATAGAGCTACTACAGGGTTCATTTAATATATGTCTGCAGTAAGTCGTCAGTCATAGTCCAGTTAAGGAAGAGGAAATATTGATCATATGCTAATTGTTATTATTTGCTATCTTGCATGGGAAAAGAGTCGGAGCACCCTTACTTGTTTAAAAAAAAAAGATCTATTAGTATGGACAGACCTATCTAGTTAAGCGTAAAGGGGCTAACTCTAAGATTTTATGAATCATGATATAACTTTATAGGTACCTGACATTTACATGTTATTAGAGTTCATATTTTATGGCGCGTTCAAGCTTCACTATTTATTTTCTATTATGACCTTCAAAAGGCACCAGACATTGAGTGTGATGTAACACAAACTAGTAATGAAGGTAAAGTTGAC
>JAJOOS010082583.1:0-26090 GCA_029582725.1 Solanum chiquidenum
GTTTCACAATTTGAAATTTAAAATTCACAAAATTACGTTCCAAATTTTTTTTTGAATCAAACTTCTACTGAATTTTCGAAGAACATGGAGAAAGTTTCATAATTTGAAATTTAAAATTTCTAATTCAGTTAGAGGTTTATGAATGACTGATTGGTTAAAGGAAGAAACGTACGCGTTAATAGTGGGAGTCAATTATAATTTCTGTTTTTAATCCCTTATTTAACGCATTAAACTGATAAGAACAACTTATTAATTTAAGTATCCGCCTGTTATTAATTTAAGTATCCGCTTGCAATATTATGTATCCGAAAGACGCTAAAAATAGGGATTTTTGGTAATTTATGAAAGAATAGGGATAGGAAGTAATTTCTTTCTTATACTATGTGATTTGCATAATTTTTTAATTCATATATAATATGTGTATAATTGTGTATAGTTAATATAGTAATATGTGTATAATCGTGTATAGTTAATATATATTATATCGATTATAAAATAAATGTCACTAGAGCCTTTAGCGACTCTAGATTGCATGACATTTAATTAATTGTTGCTAAATATTTTTGTGGCAGTAAATAAATTTATTACCGTAAAAAAATTCTTTTTGGTGTAGTGAATGACGATAGACATACCATTTAACTATGGAACTCAAGAGTTCTCTTTAACAACTATAGAAAAGATGACATGGTATTTGTTTATCGATAGGACCTAGTCCTTATCCGCATGCACGATCGCACCTCATTTTATTGAAAAATTAACCTAAATAGTTATTTACTCAACCGCTTACAGTAAAAATAGCTGGTAGATGTACAATGTATATTTGATTCTTATTGGATATGTGTATAATCGTGTATAGTCTATGTATATTGATTAGGAAAATTGAACAATTAATCCAACCAGCTATTGGTGTAAAGATTTCGTTTTCATTCACACTTTGGGTAAACCACTATCTTGTAATATTTGAAGTCCCAAATTCCAACATTTTTTTCTTAAAACATGGTCATGTTATTTGTTAACATGTTTTGGTGCCTACATTGTGAATTTGTTACAAAAATGGACACAAAACTAAATAACATTCATGCAAATCCAACAATGTATTTCCAAGGAAATGACATTCATCACAATGAAATGCTTTAACCATACAACTTTTGATTACTGATTGGTACCAAAAAATTATGTGTAGATATGTTTGGAAAATGTCCAAAAGATCACATGAGCTTAGATAGTGTTTGGTTGGGATTTAAGGATATTCAATTTCCACGTAAGGATAAGTCGAAGGTCTATCGAAAATAGTCTCTCTACCTTCATAAGATAAGAGTAAGGTTGCGTACACACTATCCTCCCAAACCCTACTTGAATAATTATTTGTGCTATGTTGTTTCTTGCACTCATCAATCTATTACTTCGTGTTTCACAACAATGGCGAAATCTTCCTTGTCTAAGCGATGTCAATCGACACCGTTTTACTCGAAAATTACACTATATAGTTAAATATCTTATATGTTAAAGCTCTTTGAATTGTTACTTCTTTATATTTTGATTTTCCTTAAATCTTGACCCCGTCATTGATTTCAGATACTCTTCCTCCCTTATCAATATAGAAAAAGATGAGTTTTCAAATTTATATTTTGCTTGACCTATATAGCTATATTTATTCCCTAGGCCATGATACTATATCAAATATTCCAATCTTGCAATGGTTGAAACCTTAATGAACATGTTATGCTTTATTCACTTCATATATGTGAAACTCATGTTATGAAAAAAGTGTTATAAATATATAGCCAAATTATTTCACATTCATATACATCCAATTTTCTTGAAAATGAGTTCACTAAATATTTCCCCTTCTACCTTGATCTCTAATAAAAAATTCCCAATAATTTTCCAAGAAAAAAACTCCCAATTTTCTCTCCATCAAAATAAGAAACTACAACTTCTTCATGACCAAAAATATGTTTCTAGTTTTATTCAATTAAACCAAGTTTCATCCAAAAGAAATTGCCTATTATACCCTTTGAAATGTAATAAATCAGAAAATAATAATCCAGAAGAAGATCCAAAAGCTATGGAAACAGTACAAAAACTTTATAAAGCACTTAAAAATAAAAATCTTATTGAATTGTCTGATATAATTGGAGAAGAATGTAGATGTGTTAGCAATGTTGCCTCATCCTTAAAAACATTCTATGGCAAGGAGGTATATTAAACTCTTTATCTCTCCAATGTGATTTTTGAGGAAATGATCTTCTATGCCCATTTACGAAAATATCTTGTGATTTATTTATAAAAAAAATCTTACTATTTATTTTGTTTATTTTTCTCCTTGAAGCAAGTAATTGATTTCTTCAAATCAATCATAAAGCTCCTTGGGAACAATAACTTTGAGATTGTTTTCAAACCCACTACACATGATGGAACACATGTTGGGGTTGCTTGGGAACTAGGTTAGCCCATTGTTCTATACTTTTATTCTTTTATAACGATATTCGAAATTTATTGAATCGACTAATTTGAATTCTCCAATTACCATTTATTTTTATTGCAGAATGCAGTGACACTCATATTCCTATTGTGAAAGGTTTTGGATTCTATCATTGCCATTATTACAAGGGTCGTATGATGATAAGGTAAAGAGGAGGGAAAAAACATGTTAATATCAAGATTTCCTCTATCCTTGTTTTTATAATCAAGAGGATTCGAAACTCGATGGATAATGAAACCATCAGGGTGAGGTGAAACTCGATGGATAATGAAACCATCAGGGTGAAACTCGATGAATAATGAATCTATTAGTACGAACTAACGATTTCCTTCGAATGACAGGAATGTGGAGATGATCATGGAGCCACTCCTACAAATTGAGCCACTTAGATTGGTGAGTGATAATGTTGGAGAGTCGGAACAAATTATTCTTTGATCACAATCTATTCATATATCTTTTAAATATTTTGTGTTCGAGTAATACATATGACAGCAAAATTATAGATACATGGTCTACAATTTTAGCTAGTACTAATATAATATTCTTTGTATTTTTATTTCAATTCACCAGAAAATATCGTCCTTCCTTTTGAGAGCAATTCAAAAGATGCCTCCAAATATTTTGAAGGGAAAGATGAAAGTGGCTACGAAAATCTTGTTTATGATTCTACTATTTGTAGCTTCGCTGTATTTGATTAAGAACTTCATGTAATTCATTAGTAATTTTCTTTTTTGATTCGTAGCGATTCTGAGTTTCCAAACCCCACTTGTGAAATTATACTAGATATGTTATTGTAGCGATTCTGAGTTGCTTCTTGTGTGATGAATCTTCATAGATGGCAGAAACTTTTGGTGCCATCTATGAAGATTATCACAGAACAAGCAACTAAAAATCGATATGCTATAAATAAGCATTAGGAAAGAGACATAACAACGATGTTTAACATGTCACTCCTCTGGTCGTCTTCTTCTATTCAAATTGTAACTAGTCATAGGAGATCATTTCCTCAACAGGGGAAACGAAAGCAATAAGAAAACGGAAATTTCATATCAAAGACGAAAGAGAAATATACTCTCCAATGTATATTGTAGACCTGACATGTACATCTTAATTCCAACGAGTTCGAACAAGCTAAGGATCTGTTAATGTTCCTACTGTCCATATATATCAAGAATGCCAGGATTTTACAAGAACAAAGGAGGCTAGTGAACCTAGATCAAGGCCGTGGCATGATTACAAAAACAACTTTCCGCCATAAGGCCGGGAGCAGATCAATCCAGATTTCTAATTACATACCATGATGTCTAACTATGTTAATAAACTGAACTTACCTAAAAACCAAGATACATCTTCGGAAACATTAGCGTGTCATCGAACAACTAGACAGCTATGACCTGAAATACCTGCAAAAAACCACAGCTTGAAGTTCAATACAAATGCTTATGGGTATCGAAAAGTAACACATGAAGATACTCAAGTCAAGCATAATCTTGTATAAGATATTAGAAAATTACTTGGGGTGCAATGATTTTGTCATTGTCAATACGAACGCGTTATTATCTGTAGACTAGAAAAAATTTCATCTTACAACTTAAGAGGAAGAAAAGTAAAAAGTGGCTCGAGTGTCATAGCTCATATATTGAACGAACGAGAAGAAATTCTGGGGTTGTCCAAGATTAAATTTATTTGTGCATATGAAAGGGTTAATGCGACATGGCTTTTTACCTACCATAATTATAATTATATAGACGTATAGTCATTGCTAGACAAAATGACGACCTGCCAGCATCTCAGGTAATTCTGTGGCAGAAATGCTTTCACATTGTAGGAGTTCCTGAAGCTTTGTGTCACACACGATCATCGTAGAATTCACAGGATCCTGCAAGCAGAAATGCAGAAATATATGCTAAAGATGCAGAGGTATGTGATGATATTGCTTAGAGATATTAAAAACTTGTAGCGAGGTAGAAAATGAGAAAGGAACTAAGAGTAGAGAAAACAAACACATGCCCTCTGTTCTGTATAACCAAAACAAAAGAAGTAGATTATAGACATCTACCTCGAGTTGGTTAAGCTTTATATACTCCCAAATACGTTTCACAGCATCTGTTTGGAGAATCTCCTTTTCTTCACTTCCAAAAAATTTGGCGAGCGCATCAGATATTGTAACAGTGGATGAGACAGGTTGTTCAACCTTAGTAGCCACGGAATCAGCTTCAACCTTCAATCTTTTAGCTTGATCAGCTTGTTCTGCAGGGGTGGGAGAGGAGAACGTCTACATTAAAATAGTTATAAACCCTTCAAACTATAGCTATTTGTCGATTTTTCCCTTTTCTTCATTTTCTATGTACTTTTTACAAGTATGAAAATAAGAGATATATTATTACAAACAGATATCATTTATTATTTGACATACTTGAAGGATCGAGTGCCGTGATATGTTTAGCCAGCAGCTTATTCATCTTGAACATATCGGTGCAGTCTGTTTCAAAGAGTGCTCGCAGAGCATCGTTGCAGATAATCTTTCGCTTGTTACCAGGATCCTGTAAGTTGTGTTTCCTGATGTACACCCACAGCTGCTTCACAATCTGATCGAGCAAAGAAAGATGTATATATGATACTATATGTAATAATAGCCAACTACAACTCGGGAACTTTTGATATGACAATCATACCTCTGTCCTGGGCATTGCGGGTTGACCAACAATAGCCTGAAGTTCAGGTGAAACACCACAGACTTTGTTAAGACCACCTGGTCCACCTCTCCTTTTTGTTCCAGAAGTAGCACTGGACAAAACAGAAACCATATCAAATTCAGAAAGCTTTGGATAGTTAAATCACATAAACAATTTGCTCAACTCGTATAACTAGGGGGAATACGTTTACTTAGCTGAATCATATATCATTTATTTTCGAGTTTCACACATCAATTAGGAAACAAAATCGGTCTAAAAGCACAGGACACTTATAATATAACGTGCAATGCTTTTCCTCCACGTCATTAGGTTCGATGTGAGACACTTCCAATTTAAAATTTCCCAAAATGGTTAATTCTTAAGTAAAAAAACATTTCAAACTCAACGGAAAGAACTATAACTTTTCACTATAACTCCCAAAAGTTCAAATTCACTTTAGAAAACGAAAAAGGGTGAAAAACAATATAAAATGGTTACAACTTACAACTACCTACTTAAGAAAGGTAAATGTGACTGTATTATTGATTGATTGAGACAAAACTATTCCCTCAATACAGCTTAACTCTATCAATCATGCACGAGTAGTGAAGAAGTACAGAGTACTTTATTGGTTTCCATGGAGACAAAGTAACTTCATATATAAAGATACGGGTTTCCAAGTTTAGATCGAAATTACATCCCCTAAATAATACTCATTCGTGTTCCATTTGTGCGTCCATTTCTTCTGATTATATCGATGACCACTAGTACATACAATTAACTCTCTAGTTTTTTTTTTTTTATCCAACAATGATTTAATTACTTTGTCTACTCTTGTAAGGTTGTAACAAAATCCTGACTTGGCCAAGTAATAGCCCTATACTGTCAAAATTGCTACCAACTTTTCTTTTTATATCGTGGTGTCCGAACTAGCTTTTCATGCAAAATTGCTACCAAATTTGAACACGTAATTACGTAAACATAGGAAACGATTAAATAACGTAATCAAATGACATAAGAGCATAGTATTAATTTAGAAAATAAAAATAAAAAGACTATCCCTTTTTACTCCACCTATATTCGCCCAACTACCAGCACCAACTTTAAATTAGCAAAAAAAAAAAAAAAACATATTCTTAAATAGTATTTTCAGTAAAATTAATTTTCATCTTACATTGAAAGAGTTAAAAAGACAAACTTATCCTCGCCGAATTATACTACAACGAAATACACCATACCTTTCCTTAGGGACATAAACGACATTTGACGACGCATGTTGAGCTGGAGCAGCAGCTGTTCTCACCACCACCGGCGCCGGAGCTTGTATCTGCACTTGCGGTTGCAGTGACGGTGGTTGCCGGTGCTGCTGCTGCGGAGACAGCAGTGGAGGTACATGGTGCTGAAAGTAGAGCTGCTGTTGCTGGTGCTGGTGATGTTGGTGTTGAAGGGCAAGATGGGAATAAAACTGCTGTTGAGCTGGAGTGTTAGCAAATTGTGGGTGGTTTAGGAGGGTAAAATGGTCTTTAACCATCAACGGAGGAGAAATAAGCTGCGGTGGCTGTGATCGGAGAAGACTGATCTGATCACTGATAAACTCCGCTTTATGTGAAAGGTCCTGTCCAAGTTTTGCTCCGAGCTGTTGTACGACGCCGTTTAACGATGTAACGGCGTTAGGGTCTGATTGACGGAGCAAAATCTCAACACCTCTAGCTATTTCCTGGTCTGACACCATAGCTTTGCTTTCATACAGTAACGGTGAAGCCAACGACGTTAATTATCTCTCTCTTCTTCTTCTTCTTCTCTCTCTGTTCGAGCTCACTCTCTTTTTCTGTTAATGGCTGTTTCTCTCTCTCTCTCTTATCTGATATATAAGTATTTAGTGACGAATATACCCTTGCTTAGTTTAAAAGTTTGTTTACTACTTTTTGCACTTTTTCCATGCTCTCTAATCTCTAAGGGTCCCATTTCTGACCTTTTTTCTTTTCTTTTTAAATAATTTCGTGTCCGAATTAATTTATACGCATTTTAATTAATTTTGTATAATATATGCAATATAGGTATTGAATAATTTGGTTTATTAAAGTTTGGACAAATAGAGTTATCTACTCTATCTATCGCATATTAGATGGACATTTTACTACAAAATATTTATCATGTATTATTTAATTATTTACTAAATTAAAATATAATTAATTATTTTTTTCTCATTTTATTCCTACAATTAATATAACCTTTGAAAGTCTAAATAAATTTTGAAGAACAAGGGTAATTAATATGAAAAAAGGAAAAAAATAATAAAATTGATCAATCTATTAATGATTTCTTAATCATCGTGAGATAGAAAGTGTCCATCTAATATGGGACGAAGAGAGTAATTTTTTTGTGCTTTGCTAAAATTTAAATATGAAATCTCATGATTTTTCATTTACTACATTGATTACTAGACAATTTTTTATGATCATGGAGTGTGGATCAACTTTCTTGCACATCGATTAATTACACGGGATACCTATCACCTCCCACCAACAATAGGTACTAGGTAACTCTGTACACCAAGACTAGGACAAATTAGAAGAAGTGTTTTTTTATTCCCGTTAAATTTTAAATCTGAGATCTCAGGATTCTCAACCATTTTATTTATCACTAGATCACACTCTTGGGTGACACTAGATGATATTTTTGAGTGCCATAACCTTATTTTTAATTTGTAAAAAATAAATAAAAAATCATCAAAGGTTAAAGAATTTTTTTGTCTTCACAAAATAAAGACCAGACTTGTATACATATATTATTTCAGACTTCACTTATGATTGAATATGTTATTGCTATTATTATTATAGAGTTTAGTCAAACACCTTCACATAAAATGAAACGAACGGTGTGTTAGCATCAAGAAGAAGTAAGGTTATAAATGTAATTATGTGAAATGGGGGAGCTTTGATTTTAGGAAAAAGTAAAAAAAAAATAGTACTATTTGAGAGGATAAAGATAAAGTGGTGGGCCCAAAAGAGGTTGGGCTAAAATTGGAATTGTCATGTCTTCCCCAACAGATTTTGAATTATTTTTTGCTCTTTTTTTTGGGTTTAACTTTACTTAAATACCCTTGAGGCCATGCTACTCTACCATGGAAAAGTGAGGTTATTTTGGGAAATAATGAGTGTTTGCGTGTCACAGCTACATGCCGTTTGATTAAGATTGGGTTTGGTCAACAACTTGATGAAGCTCACAATCTTTGCAATGCAAAACAAGAGTTTCCATAAACATTGATAGTACTTATCGCTTTACGTTTAATCCGATGTTTCAAATTTGAGTTTGACATAAAAGAGAGTCAATAAATATTTTTTCTTAAATGGACTTTGAGTGAGGCATTATTGAATTAATCAGAGCTTCAATATAAATATCAAACATCGAGCAAAAAAATTAACAGATAAACTATGTACTGTCATTTCTTAATTCATTCTTTATCCTATAGTTTCTTCTTACTAATCTTTTTATCTATTTGATAAAGGCATAATATATAAATAGAGATTCAAATTTGACATTAACTGACAAGTAAACACTCTAACTTAATCACAAATAACAATTAAACCCTCCAACTTAATCACAAATAACAATTAAACCCTCCAACTCATTTTCACTGTGTCTCGTGTATATCTAGCAAGCATTTAATTAGATAATCATTTTATAATTTTGGAAAGTATTCACATATAACACAATAGACACAAGTAAAGGAGTTGTTTGAGTATCATAATTACACCAAAAGATGATCACTAATCACATATAAATGTTTTAATTATTTTTAGTATCTTATATTTTGATTTGGTCATCATTTTATTTCTTATTTGCACTAAAAAAAATTCATTTAAAAAATATCGAAATCAATCGAATTGAAATTGAAAAATCAAACATCCAGCCCTACTTGTAGTCATTTATCAATTTGTTCAAATACGTAATCTACGTAAATTTATAAACATTCATATTGCTATACTTCTATTTCGGACCAAATACTTAAAATGAGTTTACCCGACTTAAGTGCACACCAAAGATAACTTATTTGGGCCATTTGCCCAATTTAACAAGTCCTAAGCAAAACCCAAAATCTATGGCTATGGCGCAGGTGCTGAGCCTACAAGTTTCAACCCCAGCACCACCGCACCACCACCGCACCACCTCATCTTTGACCCGGCCGTCGCTGCTAACTGCTCCTTCCCCCACGGCCGAAAAGAGTTTCCGTTCCTTACAACACAAGCTCCAGTGCAATGGCAGATTTTTTTGCCTCTTCTCTGATAATCGCAAACAGGTAGTACAAAGTTTTAAGCTTTTGAAAATTCCCAATTTGATGGCTTTTCGCTTTCCCTTAGAGAGAAATGAAGTGGGTGTGTTTTGGATTATCACGAAAATGTCTGTAGTAAAAAAGTGTACTAAATTAGTGAAGGGGCTTTATGTTTTGCGTTTGTTATCATTCCTGCTGGTTAATCAGAGTGTTTGAACTTGTGGGTTGTGTATAAGATGTGATAAAGTTATCAACTTGGGTATTGTTTTTTGCTAACTCCAATAAAGGAATAAGGAAGAAAATGGTTGTACTTGTGTGAGTGAACAAATTGTTTTCAGTAGTTCTTGGTGTGAGCTTGGGCTAGAAAGAGAATTGTATGGGTGTGTAAACAATTTCATGATGTTTTCCTAGCGGAAATGAAAAGGCAGTAGGTGATTCTTTCCATTTGTCCTAGCCTTGGAGGTCAGAGTTACTCGGTACTTGTTGCGGGTGGGAGGTGACATGTATCCTGGGGAATAAGTGAGTTGTGCGAAAACTGGAATGGACACCACGGTTATCAAAAGAAAGAAAAATTCATGATGTTCTACTTGAGTGCTTGCTCATACCATGGTGTCCTAGAGTCTGTAGGTAGAAGTTCTAGCACGTTTCAGTGGCATGAGTGTTGCATCCTATCTTGTGAGTCTCTATCCTATTGCATACTAATCTGAAACTCCTAAACGATTTGATTGACCCAAAGGAGTATACCACAAGTTAAATGTATATGAAGTTTTAAATTTGGGGAACAAGGTTCCCCACTTGATTTCGTGCCTTATATATTGAAGGACGGCGAATGTCTGCTTTCTCTGTCTTTGTATCTCTCAGCCCGAGCACACTTCCTGTCAAGAGTAAAGAAAAAGAAAACTAAATGCTTATGGTCTTTCCTGAGCCTGTTCTCGGCCATTTTAGCCTGGCTTCTGCTATTGCCATCATCCTCAAAGAAGAGTTACCGCCACTTTCTATGGTTGCTCTACGATATTGATTCCATTGTTTCTTTTTAGTATGCTTGGCTTTTTTAACTGGCCAAAATAAGTTTCCCATTCCTTCCCTATTTCCTGCCTCTTGGGATTGGAGTAGCACGGTAAGAAGGCACTCAATAAGCAAAATGGCAAAGCTGTTGAATTGTTTTAGTCTAGCTATTAGATGTAGTAGTCAAGTAGCAAATGGAAAACCAAAATATGACATTCTGATAAGATCATCAATTTCAGATGCTTCTTACATCCTGACCTTAAGTTCTTTGTATCTTACATTTTGTTTGTGCCTTAGATTCTTGGCTTTTGGCTTTACGTGGAATCGAAGTTATTGGAAGAGTAAATCGGGGCATTATCTGTGATTCTCCTTTGTATGTTTTATTCTTATTAGTCCTACTAGTAAAGAGAAGTTTAGAACACTCTCCCTGCAGCCACAAAAGTGTATTTTCTTATAAATAGAAAAAGGAGGAGTTTAGAACATTTCATAATCTTTTTCTTCCGTGTGTCAATAGTTCAGGAAACATGGATTTAATAAATAAAAATTGAAATAAAAGATGGAGCTTTTAGAACAAACAATTGTGTGGAAGTAGTGAGGGGCTGAGGGCAGACATTGTGGCTTGATACATATCCAGCTATTTGCTCTGTGGCTATTCATACGTTTTCTTCCATTCCGCGCTGGTGGGTTTGGTGTAGGATAAGGGTGAGAATTTCTAAGCTACAATTGCCAGAGGAAGTTTCAAAGTTCTTGCTGATCATTAGCACACATATAGGCTGTGAATCGGTTCAGAAAGGTATGCTTTTGTGGTTGTTGGATGGGTAGTTGTCTGATGGGAGAAAGATAGAAGACAGTTATTCTCACTATTCTCAGTTCTTCACCTAGTTCACTAAAACCAGAAAATGTAGTTGTTCTTTAGCTTGATTTAGGGCTTCCAAGAGAGAGATAAAAAAAAGTCAGAAATGCCACTAAGAATTCATTTTCACTAATTTTTTCTGATAATGGTGCCATAATGGGAAGAGCAGATTGTTTGATCGATATGATTTAGCTTTTATGAAGATTGCTCCACATTAGCACTTTTATGTACTTAAGTTTCACTCCAGAGATTTCACTTGAAATGAACCAGACACTGGGCTTGTGAATCCCCTCAGAAAAGGAGTGTACAACTTCGATTGTGTGCTTTTCCATAGGATTATATTTACAAGGTTTCTTCAGCCATGCTTAACCTTATAGACTCAAAGTACCTATCTCCATTTCTAGGTTTCATGCGCCTTCAGACTCGGGCATTATCTCATTTGGATTATGTACCTTGGTAATAACTTTTTGACTTAACAAACAGAAAATAATGAGCTTAGTAATTCCAATTTGCAACATCTTGGTGTAGACACGAGCTACACAGAAGTTTTCTTCTAATTGATGTCTCTAGCAATCAGAGGAAATAGAATTCTAGTTTAGCCATATTTGGGAACAAGGCAAGGCTTCTAGATTTAGCAGTAATTTCACATGCTTGCAAAATTCGATTAAGGTGACTCTACGTGAAACGTATGAAGTGGAAGTTTCCTTTTCTATTTTATGTGTCATCTTATTCTGTCAGATCTATTTACCATCTGTGTTGTACTGTTTCATATAAACAGGACGAGGCTAGAAAAGCTCTAGAAAGTGCTTTGGGAGGAAAGAAAACTGAGTTTGAGAAATGGGATAAAGAAATTAAACGAAGGGAGGAAGCAGGTGGAGGAGACAATTCAGGCGGAGGCGGTTGGTTTAATTGGCGTAGATGGTTTGGTGGTTCGGACGATGGCCATTTTTGGCAGGAAGCCCAACAAGCAACCCTTGCTATCTTGGGTATTATTGTCATGGTGAGCAATTGTACAAGATTCTTTGTACTCCCTCTAGGCTATTTTGCGTAGCATTCTTTCCTTCTTAGTCTCTTCCAAACAAAATGATACGTTTCAACTATATCCTTTATAGCATGATTTTATAACAACATAAACATGACGGCACGTTTGAGACCACAAACTTCAAATGTTTTTCCTTTTTTTACTGAAACTCTGTGCTCAGCCAAACACCTTCATAAATGAAACAGAAGGATAGGAGTTTCTTTTGTACTTATGAGATTTCAATTAATAATATTATTCCGCACTTCTACTTGTCTCTTATTCATCAGTACACCGTATTTGAATTTGCAGTACTTGATAGTTACAAAAGGCGATGTGATGCTTGCTGTGATATTCAACCCTCTGCTGTTCACTCTACGCGGAGCAAGGAACGGGTTTACCTTTGTAACATCACAGATTATGAGAAAAGTATATCCTGCTGGCCAAGACAGCTTTGGTACCATATCTCCGGAAGAAGTTCCTTCTCGTGTTTCTGCCAAAGAGACCGTAGCAAGAAAATGGGGAAGCGATTAATCACTCATACGTTCACTAGCAAGTACTTTTCTTCTCCTTGTGTTGTGATATTTTTAGTGTTTTGGTTAGCTTGCTTTTTCATTCAGTGTGGGAGAAAAGGCCACCCAATGGAGATTTTACGGAAGTATGGTCACTGGTGGCTAATACCTTCTGGAGACTATCGAACCTAAAATCCACTTTCCATCTCTCTTTTTAGGTTGGCGTAATATAGAAAATTGTTTCATCAGCTTCATGTTGATTTCATCTTTTAACATTTGAAATGGGAATATACAAAATTTTGTAATATATTGAGTTACTAGTAGTTGTGGCATAATGTCATATATTTTTCTTCCAATTCATGTTATTAAAAGTCACCACTTTAAGAGATCGTGCTACGATGGCTTTAGATGAATGTATGCTTCAAATAATGACGCGAAAATGAACGTAAAACTTGTTTGGAATTGAAATATAATCATCGTTATTTATATTTGCGATATGAAGAAGTGCCATAATTTGAATTGGTTCATGGTAATAATGATTGTCCCCATTAATGACAACATTATAATTTTAAACATGTCATGTCTAGTAAGTACTTCTTTGACCACCAACAACATAATTCACCATCATTAGCCATAATGAAAAGCAAAATAAAGTCTTTAGACTTTTACTATCAAGAATCGCAGTGAGATCAACAAAAAAAATTCATTGTTTATCAGAATCTCAAAATTATAATTTAAATAGAATTTTGCAACTCCTTAATTAGCCGTGTCGGGTTTGAGTTCCTTTATATAAAAATGACCTAGTAATGAATGCTCTCCTCTTAAATAGGGCTTACGTGATATAATTCAGATTAATCGCAACTTCAATATAGATATCAAACAACAACAATATTATAATCAATATAATCATTGCATAAGTGCGGTTTGAAGATATAAAGATTTTACTCCTATTTTGTTTGAGGTGTAAAAATTATTTTCGATAGACTCTCGAGTCTCCACTCTTCTAATTGAGGAAATAGAAGAGTAAAGAAGAAAACAAAAAGGTTTCCACAATATTCCTTAATTATGTTAGCGTGAATTATGAATCATAATTAATATTCCTCTAGGACTTCAACTAATCATGCTAATTATCATAATTATAAATAAATCGATGGGAATATACCAGAAAATCATGATAACACGTATAGAAATAATAAATTTTAAAGCCCCATTAATTTATTCAATCACGTAAAATAATTACTCATCCTTATCTTCTTATTCTCAAGATTTTATTGATGTAAGTTACAAAAATCATTATCTACCCTACTAATTATTTCTTCATACTTTTCTCCAACATTTATCCAGTACCAAGCTCATTTTTTTTTTTGGGTAATAACAATATAGTTAAAGAAATTATTCAATAAATTATTTCACTTGAATTATCCATTAAAGCATTTGAGTTGATACTTGATATTGTCGAATAATAAAAGCGAAATATATTGATAGTCTCTTAAATTTGTTAGTAAATTTTATTTTAGATACTCAAATTACGTTCTATTTCGATCGAGCACATGAACAAATATTTCTATTGAAATTTTTGACTCGAATATTAAAAAAGCTTTTGTGGATATTTTCAATTACTCATTACCTACTTAAAATACGTATGAACGCCAATAAATTGTAAAATCTCTGAGTATATTTTAATTTAGACAGCTATGTACATATCAAGTAATGAAATACGAAAAAAACATAGTATATGCAATTGTCATGCAACAACAACAACAAAAATAATAGCAATATCAACAAAAATAACAACAATAATCTATAATAATAATAATTAAGTGTTGGCTTAGATAAAATCCCTATATGGTTCTGTCAGTGTCAATAATAAGTTCTCTGAAGCTATTTATGTTGAGTCACGTGAAAATAAATAAATGAGTAAATGACCATGGTCATAAATTTTAAAAATATACAATCTTTTGACAATAACATTTACTGTTACTGCATCCAATTCACTCAATTTTTTAAAGACAAATATAAAATATAGTTAAAAGTTACTAAATTCGATTAAATCAATAACATACATATTAATTGTGTCTTTAAATAAGCTTTCTATCACGCAAATTTAAATTAATCGAGATCCACATATCAATACGGGTGAAAGACATTATGCAATAGAAGAGATGCACGTAGTCCTCAAGTAAGGAATAATTGTCCAATGAGAGAAGAGGTCCAAAAATTAGTTAAAATTCCTCTCTTACACCCAATCTTAAGCTGTCTCCCAAGTGACCTTCACGATCTCTCCACCATTATTATTATTATTATCTTATATTATACTAAAATACTATAATTATTACTCTTCTCTTAGTTTCTTTTTTTTTAAAAAAAACTCTTTTCTTTTTCGACAACTCGTTAAGGGTCTGAGGAGGATAAATGCATACAAATCTTATCATTATCTTGAGTAGATAGAGAGACTATTTATAAAAGATCTTCAATTTGAGTAATGAACATTAAATCAGCTAACATAATAATACAGAAGTAAAGAAGACATAGAAAACAATAAGAAAAACATAACATAAATATTAAAGCGAGTCTCACGTGATATGTTTAAGATTACAAGATAAAAATATTCTTTACTTTTTAAAATTTCTTGTAAATCAAAACCAAACAAACAAGTTAAAATGAGACTATATTATTACTCATATTTTTCAATTTTTAATTCTCACAATATTTGGATCACCACAAGACCATTTCCATTTTGTACCTTAAAAAAAACAAATCCCTCCTTATTTTTCTCACTTTTTTTCTTGGTGTCTTTTTCTTCTTACCATTGTAGTAAACAATACTTTTGACCATTTTCTCACAACCCAAGCATATTTTTTTAAAAAAATCATTTTTTTTTTCAACAATGATCCAAATAAATTCTTGTTTTTTTATAAAGGGAGTTTCTTTTTAGCCTTTCTTCAATGTTATTGTTTTTTCTTTTGGGTTTTTCTAGTTCTGTTCTTTTCATGTCATAAGTTGGAACAAAACTAGTAAAAAGCCCTTTTCTTTATATTCATTTTTGTGTTTGTTTGGCCAAGAAAACTTGTTTTTTTTGGTTAATGTCCTTGGCTGTTAGAGTTGCTGAAAACAGCAAGAACATGGGTTTTGATGATAATAAGGTAGAAGGTAAAGCAGGGTCAGCAACAATTTCTGAGGGTAATAAGGGAATTGTGGCTGATTTTGACCCTGATATTGAGAATGATGGTGGTCCTGTTGAGGGTAATAGGGCTAATAGGCAAATGAGTGAAAGTTCTATTTATACTACTGATCATGAAGAGGATGATGATGAAGCTAATAACAAGATTGAGTTAGGTCCTCAATGTACACTCAAAGAAACATTTGAAAAGGATAAGGTGTGTTGAGTTCTTTTATTTTTAACATTTCTTGAGTTTTGAGCTGGCTATAGAGTCGTCTTAATTAGGAAGCGCTTTGAGGTGTTAATTTGGATCAGGAATCAATATGGATATCGGATATAGGATTCGAAAGATTCCCTTTTTCGGTTATCTTGAAAGATAAAAAAGATTGCATCTTTAGAGTCGTTTTAGTTAGGGAGCGCTTTGGCCCCTCGTGGGACTTTTATCCTGTCTCAATGTGGATACTAGACATCTTCCCCCTTTTAGTTATCTTGAAAGATAAAAAAGATTGCATCTTTAGACTAGTCTTCGTTAGGGAACGCTTTATACCCTCATGAAACTTTCGATGTGAATTTTGATTTAGTTGGGCCCCCAATGCGGATACCAGATGTTGAATGAAAATGATTTCACCTTTTTTTGTTTTCTTGAAAGATAAAAAAAGATTGCATCTTTGTTCCTTCTTAAATGTTTCTTTGAATGTTCTGTTTGTTTTGATTCTTCCCTTTTAATTTTCTTGAAATGAAAAGAAAAATGTTGTCTTTATTCCTTTTTAATGTTTATTTTGTGTTGTTTGTTTTGTTTTGATTTGATTCAATGTTTGCTTTTAGGATGATGAGAGTTTGAGAAGGTGGAAGGAGCAGCTCCTTGGAAGTGTGGATATCAATGCTGTTGGAGGTAAATATTGTTTTTTTATTTAAGATTTGCTCCTTTAACTTTCTTGAATTTCTGATTTTTGTTTTTTGAGGAAAGAGTAAAAGGGGCAGCCCGTAGAGGGGAGGACCGCGCCCCAAGGGGTGTGATGTAAGCAGCCTATGGTTGATTTCACAGTTCGAATCTGTTACCGATAGGTCACATGGAGACAACTTTACCGTTGCTCCATTGTTTCCCCTTCTTTTTGAGAAAAGAGTAATATGCATACTCCCTCCCTACTAAAATACTTATCGCTGTTCACTTCTCGAAATTCAAATTATATGAACTTTGACCAACATTTCGAGAGGCATTTTTTATATGAGAAGAATTGCAACTTACAATACTTCACGCATAATTTTCAAATATCTAAATTATAGTTTTTAAGTATGGAATTAATTTAATTCAATTTAACTATAAAGATTAGTCAAACTGACTCGTGAGAAGGCAAAACTTGACAATTATTTTTGGGATGGAAGGAGTACACTGTCCTCTTTACTTTTATATTTTCTTTTCATATTGATTTTGTGTTCATTACTTGAGTGGAGGGCCTTTCGGAAATAACCTCTCTACCTCCACGAGGTAGAGGTAAGGTCTGTGTTGTTGTTGGTGGTGAGTGAACAGCTCCTTCCATGTTACTTTCATTTTCAAGATATGTTATGGTGAGGAACTCCAAAAATCTCTTTACTCGATTTTCCTCTATTCGTTTAGTCTATTCTGTTTACTTTGACACTATGAAACTTATCAGTAGGACTTTGTGGTTGATATAATCTCAATGAGCCTTTAGACACATACTAGAAGCATTTCTGTTTCTGCGAACTGCGCTGGTATAAATCTTGACACTTTCCGTGACTGCTGAATAATGTAGAATCCTTGGATCCGGAAGTGAAGATCTTGAGCCTTGCAATTACGTCGCCTGGTAGATCTGATATTGTTCTCCCTATCCCTGAGGACGGAAATCCCAAGAGCCCATGGTTTGTTCTGAAAGAAGGGAGCAAATACAGCCTAAAATTTACGTTCCAGATCAACAATAATATAGTAACAGGTCTTAAATACAGGAATGCAGTTTGGAAAACCGGTATCAAAGGTACTATGCCGTTCCTTCACATTTCCACCTCTATATGAATGTCATTTTTAGGCCTATGTAGTTCATTCTTGATGCTTTTAGGTAACGTTTTCCCTTTTCACGAATGTTGTTCAGTTGACAGCACAAAACAGATGATTGGGGCGTTTAGTCCTCAACTGGAGCCTTATACACACGAAATGCCAGAAGAAACCACCCCTTCTGGCATTTTCGCAAGAGGATCTTACTCGGCAAGGACAAAGGTAATATTTCTTTCTCATTAATGCTCTTAACATATTCCATATCTACCATTCAATCTAGTCTTGTGCATGGCTTAGTTACGAGAGAATCTTCAAGCTTATCTCATGCATTTAATTTGGCGGACGTTATTGTCTTCAATCTGGTAGACTGATAGTGAGGTTGCAATTCTTTGCATATGGTCCCTTTATCTTTTACATGGGACCTCTTTTTGTTTCGACTAGTTTTAAGTCTTGTATTAAAGGACCACCTAAAATACTATCGGGTTTGTGAGGTAGAATCAGCCAATGATGCTTGTGTCATGATAGGCTGCCTACTTTAATACCTCTTTGGGGTGCGACCCTTCCCTGGACCCTGAGTGAATGCTGGATCCTTCGTACACCAGACAACTTTTTTTTTGGGACCTAGTAGGTAAGACACAACTAAAGCGTGTGTCTAAGCATACCATATTAATTAAGTCATTTTTCTTGTTGTTTGCTTCCGCTACAGTTTCTTGATGACGATAACAAGTGCTATTTGGAGATCAACTATACATTCGAAATCAAGAAAGAGTGGCGGGAAAAATGAACGACAACACCATGACATGAATCGGAACCCCATGCTATACTTGTTTTCGTTCTTCGTAATTATCTCAACTTTTTTTTCCTGCTAGTTCTTCAGAAGAGATAAAAGAGGGTGCAATAGAGAGAAAACAACCTGCTACAATTGATTATATGATCAAAAACTCTCTTTTTTTGCCTTTCTCTCTATCAAGTTTCATGTGCATAAGTGTGCTTTTTGAATGTTGTAAAACTGTGAAGAAATCTTTTCAAGAATCTAGATATTTTGTTCATCAAATTCTTAATATTTTTTTCCATTTCTTTTGAGAAAGATAATGTGCATTCCTCATTGATGCCGGCGTTGCATGAGCTCGGCTAGCCTAAAAGGGCACGGTCAGGTCCAAGACGAGCACGACCGTCATACTATTTTTTTCTTTCTATTTCCTCATTATGATATTGCATTCTTTTACTTACCTTACAACTAAAGTTTGCCAAAGTTATGTTCTTTAGCTACTTTTCTCCCTTGACTTTAGTTACTTTGTTATTTTCTTTTGGCTTTCTCAACCACTTCTTCCATCTTCATTTTCCCCCATAATTGAACTTGACATTCATGCATTGTCATGATTGTTCATGATTTTGCTTGGTAAGAAGAACCTACAAAAGATTGAAACTTGTATGGTTAGCTCTTTTGGTTCTTATATTTTACTTTTGTTGAGATTATGCCTCATGTAAATGTATGGTATACCTAAAAATACATGTCATGTGGTTGTTTGGTACGCAGGATAGGATAAACAAAGATATTCATGGGATATCTTTATCACGCCTTCTATATTGGATAGTAATCCCATTGTTTACAAATATCGGGATAAAACAATTCCAGGATTAACTAATATCTTAAATTAAATATGGGATAAAGTTAATTCCAAATTTATCCTGGGATGCCTTATCCCACGTACCAAACGACCCTTAAGAGTTTCACATCGTCATCCGAGGCTTTGCTTTAGCGATAAGAACGCAACACATAATGTGTCGGAAATTGGGCACGTCATGGATTCAAACCTTATTGTAAATAAAAATGTATGGTATTTAAGCGGAAAAGAGTATATCCATTATCCTCCGAGGATTGCAGTTTTGGCACAACACTTTTGGGGAAACCAAATGAAAACAAAAAGTCTTGTATAGTGGAGAAGGGTAGAAGAGCCGAACACGTGATGTATGAGTTAGGCAAGGAGCATCCGTGATAGTCATAAATTTAGACGGGCTGCTAAAGCTGAAGGTGGCTGGGCACATTTGTAGAGAACCATTGTAAAAAAGAAATATGTTCTTCTTCCTTAGAGATAGCATCAATCTGACACATTGATTTCGTCCTAGTCCCTGTGAATGCCACAATTAGTCACTACTAAGAGTATGTATTAGCAGCAAATTAAACACCACGAATGCATCTAATAGTTAAGAGATAGTATTAGTAGCAACTAAAGACGCCGCAAATACAAATACTAATCGACAATAAGAAATAGTATTAGTGGCAACTATTACCTCCTTTACATATATATATATATATATAATACGTTGCTAAAAGGTAGTATCCGTGGGTGGCAACTAAAACAGGCGCAAAAACACATATAAGAGTTGCCGTTGCCACCAAATTATAAAAAAAGGATGCCGCTAAAAGTTAATATTAGTGGCAGCTAAAACCGCCACTAATTCACATAAAAGTTGCTGCTAAACGTTAGTATTATTGGAAACTAAAACCGCCACTACATCATAGAATAGCTGTCGCTAAACGAGAGTGTTGGTGGAAACTAAACCGCCACTAATTCTTATTAGTCGCCGCTAAAAGAAAGATTTAATGGAACAAAAATGCGCCACAAATTCACATAACAAACATCGCGAAAAGTTGTTATTTGTGGCAACTAAAACCGCCACAAAATCATAAAACAATTGCCGCTAAAAGATTGTATTAATGGACACTAAAACAGCCCTTAGATTAAAAAACTATGGCAGCTAAAATATAGTATTAGTGGCAAGTAAACCAGCCACGACACAAATAAGGGTAACCGCTAAAAGTAAGTGTTAGTGGCAAATAAAATCGCCACTAAATAATATATGAGTTGCCGCAAAAAGTAAATATTAGTGGCAACTTAAACCGCCACTAAAACAAATAAAGGTCGCCGCTAAAAGTAAGTATTAGTCGCCACTAATTCCTGTAAAAGTTGCGGCCAAAAGAAAGTATTAGTGGCAACTATAGTCGCCGCTAAAAGCAGTTATTAGTGGCAACTTAGTCGCCGCTAAAACAAATAAAAGTCGCCGCTAAAAGTATGCATTAGTGGCAACTGTAGTCGCCACTAAAACACATAAAAGTTGCCGCTAAAAGTGAGTATTAGTGGCAACTGTAGTCGCCACTAATTTCTGTAAAAGTTGCGGCCAAAAGAAAGTATTAGTGGCAACTTTTTTCGCCACTAAAACAAATAAGAGTCGCCGCGAAAAGGTAAGTATTAGTGGCAACCACTAAGTCGCCACTAATTCCTATAAAAGTCGCCACTAAATCTTATAATTGTCGTCGCTAAAAGTATGTATTAGTGGCAACTAAAGTCGCCAATAATTTCTATAAAAGTCGCCGCTAAAAGAAAGTATTAGTGGCAACTATAGTTTCCCTAAAACAAATAACAGTCGCCGCTAAAAGTATGTATTAATGGCAGCTATAACCGCCACTAATTTCTACAAATGTCACCGCAAAACAAATAAAAGTCGCCACTATTAGTATGTATTAGAGGCAACTATAATCACCACTAAAACAAATAACAGTCGCCACTAAAAGAATGTATTAGTGGCGACTATAACAGCCACTAATTTCTACAAAAGTCGCTGCAAAAAGAAAGTATTAGTAGCAATTAAAACCGCCACCAAAACAAATAAAAGTTGTCGCTAAAAGTAAGTATTATGGCAACTAAAACCGCCACTAAAACAAATAATAGTCGCCGCTAAAAGTAAGTATTAGTGGCAACCATAACCGCTACTAAAACAAATAAAAGTTGCCTCAATCCCTGGATTAGCTAATACCTTAAATCATGGGATATCTTTATCCCGCCTTCTATATGGGATAGTAATCACACTGTTTACAAATATCGGGATAAAACAATCCCAGGATTAGCTAATACCTTAAATCAAATATGGGATAAAATTAATTTCAAATTTTATCCTGGGATGCTTTATCCCACGTACCAAACGACCCTTAAGAGTTTCACATCATCATCCGAGGCTTTGCTTTAGTGATAAGAGTGCAACACATGTATAACTAAAAAAAGAAAATAATAATTCTGACCGATTATTCGGGTGAGATCTCTTTAAAATATGTAAGAATCTTGGAAAATCCCCAAAAATATTGGTGGTGGGCGTTGACAATTTCTTTAGCAATTTGATGATTTTATATTTTGTTATACAGAAATTTTGACTTGTAGTGACATGTGAGAGTTGTGGATCAATAGTGGGTGGAATTTATTTTGAGATCCGACTTACCTAAATTCTAATTGAGAAGTCTCATTTTGAAGATTTCGTAAATAAAATTTAAATTCAAAACTCTTGATAAAAATAAAAAATACTTACTGCTCAATCCACAAACTTCAAAATACTAGTCAACCTATATATTTCCATTTTTACCATTCATATTGGGTGCAGATAATATTACTTATATTAGTTTAATTAAAATGATCTAAACAATTCCTTTACAAAGAAGCATTCCATGTTTGAATGTTGACTTGAAGATACTAACATATTCAAAACTGGCAGGTTATTTTTAAAATAATAAGACATGAAAACAGTCTTCCAATTTTTAAATTATTAATCCACTACCCAATTGTCATGAATTCATTTTCAAATTTCAACTAATTATTCTTTAATTACTACTAGAATATTTATTGATCAATAACTATGAAAAATAAAACTTCAGCAATTAAAGGTATGTTAGAGTGAATTGGATGATCGAGATGTAGATTGCTCCGTCTTCTTCTCAAATTCCTTTTCTAATATGAATCTTGAGTTATTAAAACGTATTTAATTTGAGCTTTTTAAATTTAATTTTATACGTAAGAGATCTTCATTTTTATCGATAATAGATTTTTGTTTTTATACTAAGATGTTTACTTAATTTCTAAGATGACGTGTCAAAAATCAATTGGTTTTCCTATATAGTATAATTTTGTGGACTTGATTAAAATAAGTTGGAGTAGATCCAGAATTTTGTCACATGTCTTCTTCATAGCACAACTTTTTGTGTTCTCCATCTTTTTAACTTCTTCACATTTGTTCCTCCCAAACCAAAACCAATAAAAAGACAAATAAATAACAAAGTTATATTATGGAGGGAAATATCAAGGATGTTATCAAATATTGGATAGAAGGAGAAATTGAAAGTTTTATTAAGGTATGGTTATTAATTTATGTATCACTTTGTTATTGCTATTTATCATCTAAAATTCTTCCAAAAGGTTTATTTAGGCTCTTTTCTTTTTTACCTGTGATGTTTTTTTTCCTTTATGTTCCACTTAAAATTAATTCTGTTCATCTTTGTGGTAATACTGGTTTTTTCATTTCTTGGCTTTGTAATTTTAAACTTATTTTACTTGCTTTTGACCAAGGTCCACTTTCTGATTCTTCACTTTCTATTATTAAATTTGTATTTCTTGCTAGTTTACCTATCAAGATTCAACAAAAATTTCAACTTTATGTGGAAAATGAGGTTAATAGAGATAAATTTCATCAAAATAGTCATTTTCAAGAAACCCCATCTCTAAATTCATCTGAAAAAAGGGATTTTGCAAAAAATGACCATTTTCAAGAAACTCAATTTCCAAACTCAGATGATAAAATTGAAAACAACCCTTTTCAAGATGGATATTTTTATGAAATCCCATCTAAAAAGTTAGTTGAAAATGGTTCTATTGAGCAAAATGGAAAGGAGTTTGCACAAAGTGGCCATTTTCAAGAAAGTCCAATTCCCTCTTTTGCAAACTCCAACAAAGGCCAAAAGTTAAATTATGGCATAAAGACGCTTCTTTTTGCTTTAATTATTAGAGTTTATGACTATAGTGATTATATACATCCCTATATCATTATGGTCATCTATTGCTTCCACATTTACCTTAGCTTAGATATTATTCTAGCTATTGTTTCGGGCTTGGCCCGTGGGCTTCTCGGGCTTCAGCTCGAACCACAGTTCAACGAACCGTATTTATCAACTTCACTACAAGATTTTTGGGGCCAGCGTTGGAATCTCATCGTCACTCGTATCCTTAGGCCCACTATATACAAGCCCGTTCTAAGCCTCTCCGCGAACATTTTGGGCTGGAAGTGGGCCCCAATTCCCGCGGTGATGGCTACATTTGTTGTTTCGGGCCTAATGCATGAGCTGATATTTTACTATTTGGGCCGGGTTAAGCCCACTTGGGAGATCACTTGGTTCTTTTTGCTACATGGGGTGTGTTTAAACGTCGAGATTTATGCTAAGAAGGTGATTAACGGTAGATTTAAGCTACCACGGATTATCGGGACAATCTTGACCATTGGATTCGTTATGATCACGGGTTTCTGGCTGTTTTTTCCACAATTGTTAAGGTGTAATTCTGATGTTAGAGCATTTGCAGAGTATGAAGCAATTGGTGCATTCTTTAAGGATGTCACTAAGGCTGTGAATTCAACATTTTCGAGATAATTCATCAAGTAGGTGTGTCAGATTATATTTGAACGGGCCAAAATGGGCTGAGAATGACTTGGATATAGGTCATGTACTGGCTGATTTAGCCACCCTATGGGTTCTTATTCATGTACCATAGAGTACGTTGTAAAACATTCATCTAATTGAAAGTATTATTAATTAATCTCGCATTATACTAATCAATTCCAGCATAACTTGTATCTAAACTAAATGACCCCTCTTAAAGGATCATTTGATTGATTTTTATCAATCTCAACACATACAATTAACATAAGACAATATTCCCCTATTCTTATTTATGTGACACCTTTTGAATTTGGAGATTCAAACATGTCGTATGGAGTAGGCTGATGGTTCCCACCTTTTTACCCTAGACATCTTGAAGTGAGCTAGTCTTGTAAGTTGTAAGGTTCATCAAAGGGCGGCATAAAAAGAGATTAATTATTTGGATTCAAATGGGTTTTATAGTTATACACTCTTATCAAAAATATGGCTAGGAGTGCAATCTTGGTAACAAGATTTAGAGTTGATGATTTTGTACTCTTTTGAATGGTTTTAGTTGATGATATTTGAAACTTTTTAGGCAAACAAAGCATAAAACGCATCATAGATTTAAGTTCATTTTAGTTTATAAGCTACTAAGCGGGATAATAGTGGCATTGGGCCTACATACGGAGCTAGGTAGGGTTAATAGGGTTCAAAAAAAAAACTTTGAATGAAAAATTGCACTTTTTATATATCGTTAAAATGATTTTTTATGTGTATATAGGACATTGTTTAGGGATATAGAGAAAACCTCTTCTACTTCTTTGTACATTTATTTCTTCATATTTTGAACCTTCTTAGTGCAAATTCTGGCTCTATTTGCCTAGATATCAAATGAGAGTAACATTTGATTGTTGTTTTTGAAGTCAAATGACAATAATAACATATTCAGTGAAATTCTACTAAGTAAGGTCTGAAAGAATAAAGTGTATGCAGACCTTATTACTACCTTATTAAGATAAAAAGACAATTTTTATTCAAGCATGACTAGTAGTAGTCTTATAGACTATAGCACTAGTGGACATGTGATATTGGTAGGACTAACTAGGTTACCATACTTAGCAAATTCTAAGAAAGCAATAAATTCAGTACATGCTTTAATTTCTGCTTTACCCCTCAAAAAAGGTGGAAAAAACAACCAAAAACTTGTCAAAATTATAAATACTATTGCTAATGGTCCTGAGATAATTTTAGGAACCAAAACTTTGCCATTCAACAATTTTTTTATCACAATTTCTATTGTCAAAGCCACCCCATTAATGATAAAGAAGCATGTGACTTCTCCACTAGGCTTTAGTCTTCCAATGTTGTAGAAAATCAGCTCATGCATTAGCCCCGAGACGAAGAACGTCGCGATCACCGCAGGAAGTGGGGCCCACTTCCTCGAGATCCTGTCGGTCATCATCGACCGAACAGGAACGTAAACGGTCATATGGAGTAGTTTAGTTACCATGAGGTTCCACCTTTTACCCCAGAAATCTTGAAGCGAGCTAGTTTTGTAAGGCTCATCAAAGGGTGGCTCGAGCTCGACTTGACTTACAACTCGGACCATGGTGCTAACCATGGTCAAGATTATTTCTAGGGAGAAAT
>JAJOOS010082585.1:0-10301 GCA_029582725.1 Solanum chiquidenum
ACACATTTGAAGAAGAATAAGATCAATTAATTTTTTTAATGAACTTTATTTATGTATATATAGGAAATAGAGATAATGGGTAGAGTAGTTTTAGGTAACCATCTTAAATTCAAATTCAAAAAGTAACTATTTTGCCATTTTTTAAAAATAGTTACGTGAATTGGTTACTTATTTTGAAAAAAACCCATTTAAAATAATTTTTTAATTTTTAAAAACTAAAGCATATCTTCATTTAACAGATTTTTTTAATGTGCGGGTAGTTTTGCTATTTATTTATTTAAAATGATTGATGCACGTTTTTTATTTTCTTTTTTCTTTGTTACATTTTCTATTACTATAACCTATTTTAACACTTTTTACTCTTTTGTCCGTTGGTATTTTTTTTATTTTTTTTTTGTATTTTAAATAGTTTGTTTAAATTTTTATTTTATTTTATTTTATTTTTGTGGTGTTGACATGTGTCATTCTAATTCTAATTATTGACATGTGTCATTCTAATTCTAATTATTGACATGTGTCTATATTTATTTATTTAATTATTAATTATTAATTATTTAAATTACTGAAAATTTATGGTGTTGACATGTGTCATTTTTCTTCTCCTTTTATATATAGATAGATAGTATAAAAAACTTTTGTTTTATTAGGCAACTTTAGGTAATAAAAAAATAAATAAACTTTAGGTGATTGCCCATAAAAAGTGAAATCTGTTACTGAAAATATAACAAAGTAAATAACAGTAATAATGTGTGGCAATTTTTTCCTGGTGATTTCTACAAATAGCCTATTTAAATATGTTAAGAAATGAAAAAGTCTAATATCAGTAGTTAATAAGATACGCACTCTCCTGATAAGTGTTGATAATCATCTTTCCTTTTGAGCTTTTTTTTTTTAGAGTGTGAGTTAAGACTTAAGTTAATGATATAATTTACATAGCATTAAAGCATGATTTATTTTATTTGATGTTAGGCTTTTAAAAATTAAAATTTATCCACGCACTAGATGTCATAATTTTTTAATTATTTGATAGTGGAAAAAGCTTTTCTTAACAACAAGTTATAGCGATCGAGGATCATTTCAACATTTTGTAACTAATTTATCAGGATTTTTAGTCAAAATTATGATAATCACCGTAATTTGTTACAGAAAAATGTTAACACTACATTTTTGTTTCAAAATTATTGCAAATCAACTATAAGTTTGATATTCGATCTTCTAATGTCAGTTCTAACAATTTTCAAATATTTGAATCAATTCAAACCTCCAATAATCACTAGATCCACTTTGTATTCTTCTACAAACAAGCTTAATAAAACCCAACGATGATACTTTTCAATTTTCTTCAATCAAAACCAATTCAAATTAATCACAAATAAACAATAAATATTCAATTTTTTGAAATTCCCAACGAATATATACATATATATTTGCACAACTTTTCTTAACGAAAAGTCAAAAATTAAACACCAATCTTTCAAAAGGCCACCTCGTAAAATATCGTGGCCTTTCTTTCCCTTAAATTGGAGGACATATGGCCCGGTAATGGATTTTCGAAGCATCGAAGGGGCATAAATGATGGGATAATCCTAATTTGTTGATACATATATTATTTTATTAGTGAGATCCTAAAGTTTGAAGATCATTATGGAAGATTAGGCTTAATTAATTGATGATTAAGGATAACCATTTAAGGATTAATTTCAGATGCACGCCAGAGCACTTTGCTTTCATCCTACTGGAAACTTATAAAGCAAGGGCATTACACATTAATACATTCCTTGTTGGGATATTACTTTTAAATTTTATTTTCGTTCTTATACTTATCTCTACAACATCATCTTCTTTGAATATTTTCAAGTATTGCTTTACACAATGAATTATTATTATTAGGTAATTTGTAATGACGTATTTTGCAAAGTCATAATTTCTCTTAGATCGAAATAATCAAATTTGTGTAAAAGCTAGCAGAGAAAATTCTTAAATTCAAGGTAAACGACTAATCTCAAAACATATATCATATTTTACTTAGATATTAGTATAAGATTTTTATTCATGACGCTTGGGTAATAACTAAGATAAGAGTTGATTACAATGTAACAAAAATAATTTTTAGCGATAATAAATATGAATATTAATAAAAAGTATTAAAACTTTTATCAATATTAATTAATTATCATTTAATTTAATAACGCTATAAATTTGAGAGATATTTACAAAAAGTGTTAATTATCTCTAAGAAATATATATATTTAGCGACACAGCAAGTGGTGTATGTGGTGTTAATTAAAAGCCGCTATGTTTCGATAAGTATCATAAAAAGCAGTCAACATATATATCAACTGTTAGTTGTCACTTATCAAGTGGGGCTTAAAAGCTCTTCACTTTTGTGCTTATTATTAATCTCTTCTATTAAAAAAAAACACCAACTAATTAGTTGATGTTAGGATTGCGTTCAGACTGTTTGACTTGTATAAATTGACAATATTAGTACAGTAATTGTCAAAAAAGCAGCAAATCAACCATATGATGTGATTGTGACATGGATTAGCACCATCTTTCACATACCGGAAATGCCACACATAATCTAATGTAATGTAAAACCATTCTTTTTTTCTTATTCTTATTATAATTTGATGACAAACGAGGTTATAAGAATTTTTAATTGATTTTGTCTGGAATTTTGTGTTTGATCCATTGAGATTCTGGGCCACGACTTGAAGGCCGGTCACTATCCACCATTGACATTAAAGAACACACGATGTTAGGAATTTTGTCATGAACCAGGCCTCGGCCCAACGTCGATACCTACATGAATGTCGCGCAACTAGTTATTGAGCCGAAAAGAAGCAACTTAACTGAAAGGCCTTCACAAAGGTTGATTTGGGACCCAGGCCCAATTAACAACTAGTTAGAAAGGTTGACGGATGAGAAAGAACTATTTATGCAAATTATTGAGAAAAATGTCTAGTCCTCTCATCGTCTTTTACTGAGTTCCCTTCCTTCTACTTGTGTTTTTCAATTTTTCTTTAGTTCTTAATTTCCTTTGTAATTTCAATTACGAGTTAGTGATATAGATCTATCGGTTGTTTGAGTTTGAATTGTGTTGATCTTGTTATTGGGTTTATTACAAAGTTTCACTCAATATTATATTAGAGCATCAATTTATGATCATTATATACACAATAGTCCTTCTGAATCTGATCATCATCATTATTATTTCGAATCTTATTATTCTAAAAAAATTGTTTAGATGTATTAATTAGTCATAGGAATTAGATCAATATATCAACTAAGCTCTCACTTTTTAGACAACATATTGAAAATTTTCTTATCCAAAAGATAATATCGATATCAAGAACAACATAGTCAATTTCCGAGCCATGATGACCAAATAATCTAGGTGGATCATTAGATTATTTTCACAAAATCCAAAGCATCATTCTGCATTACATGAAAAATAAAAGACATTATATTCCAACCGCCCATGAAGTGTAAACGGATCACAAGCCACCTAATAGTAACCAAAAAGAAGTGTTTTAATATTAACCATAAAAGATGAGATACTTTAGAAGAAGGGGACAAGAATCTAGTTATTTTATTGTTTGTCTTTTGTCTTTCCACATAATGAAGATAATTTTTAGTACAATGTTGACTCACAAAAAGATTATAGTAAATCATGTATATATGTCATTTGGCCTCCATATCCACTTCCCTAATTTTAAATATTCATTTCCTTGTCTTTCTTTGATGTCCTCAAGCACCTTGCAGACAACAAAAAGGCTTCATCATCGGATCCTTTATCTTTTAAGAATCGGTGATGCAGTCTGACTTTTCATTAAAGGTTTCAAATATGAAAATTCAAACACACGAAAAAGCTTAAAGGGGTTCAATATTTTTGTATATACATAAAAAATAATTTTAACCACGTATATAAATAATGTATTTTTTTATTGAAAGTGTTAAAAGAATGACAAAAGTCTCACATTGGTAGTTAATGAGATGGGTGGACTCCTTATAACTCTTGGGCAATCCTCTTACCTTTGAGCTAGCTTTTGGGGTGTGAGTTAGGCCTAAGACCTAATTTAACAGAAAGGTCCTAACTAGCTTCGCCCCGATAAAAACCCCAATAAAACTCTTACTAGTTGGATAAGCACATTCTCAAGAAGAAGAAAAAACAATTAATTACCGACAATATAATTGACTATTTAGGAACTTGAAAGAATGATAGTACTAATTAAGATATAAAAATAATCAAAAGGTCTCCTATGACCAAGAGATTCTTCATCATTTGTCTTTTTTTACGTTGCTATATGCGGAGCGGCGATTCGAATATAAAGAAAAAGATTAAAAATGCAAAGAACAATATGACAAGAAAAACTTTTAAGGCATACGTATATCTTTTGTCTTTTGTCTTAAAGTAAACATTAGTGTATTATCAATTACATTAATGGATTTATCTATTTGCTATTACATCAGAGCTACAAGTTGGGACAACACTTATAACTCTTATGTGATCGAGGATACGATCTATTTTCATGCTCAGGAGTAATCCATCTTAGGCTATATATATGTGTGACGCCGATAACGGAAGGTGAGCAAGTCACACAGACTGATTGTTAGATTTTTAGACTGACAATCTTTTTAAAAAATAAGTGCATATGACATTTTAAACAGATTTTACATTAAAATTAAAAAAGAGGAAGTTAATGTATAGTGCTATGTAAGACATTAAATTGTACATGTGTTTTTTGGATTCGATATGCAACGTAGCGCAAGAGACAAATCCATTATGAGATCACGTTGGGGTAAAAACAGAAAATATCAACTAGTTAAAGGAATTCAAGGACGTTGAATCGAATACAGATGCATTCACGAATGAGCAAACGTGTATCATTTATCTCTTATTATACTGAAAAATGGTCAAATATCCCCTTGAACTATCTAAATTAAACAAAATGTATTTCATTAATAGTTTGGTCCAAAAATATTTTCGTCGTTAATAGTTTAGTTCAAAAATATCTATGTCGTTAATAGTATGGCCCAAAAATGCCCTTATCACAAATAGTTTGGCCCAACAATAGGGATATTTTTGGACTAGTTACTAACGTGCATTTTTATTTAATTTCACATAGATCTAGTAAAAATATTTTTAATCTTTTTCCGCTTATTATAATTAAGGGAAAATTACGCGGTTAAGCAAACTTATACTACTTAATTACCCATCATAGCTATAGTTTGCTATAATTACCACTCACGACTAAAATTATACATTAATTATGTGGGCTGACTTCGAGTTTGTATATTAGCCACATTTGTATATGTATAATTCACCATATTTGTATAATTCGCAGCTAACAATTATTTGTTTGATTTGTATTTGTATACGATTGTGTATATTTGTATATGACGATGATTTCCTTTGATTTTTCAGTTTTGTCATCATATATATTGAATCTTTTTGTGTGTAACTTTTTAAGGTTTGTATAAACGTGTAGTTTTTAGATTTTGTATAATATAATTTATATGATGTAATTTGTATAATATATTTTGTATAATTGTTTAAAGTTCATATGTTTATGTTTGTATCAATTCGTTATTTCGAGTTTTATTATATTTGTATAATTTCAGACTTTATATTACTCAATTATACAAAAATACGTGAAATATCCAAACGTACATGCGAATTATACAATTTTTTGTCCTCTCTCGCTCGCCTCTCTCCTCCCTTTCTCAATCTCTCTCGCCAGAATATACAAATACATATGTATAATATACAATTATCTAAGTGATATATATATACAATTCACCTCTCTCCCACTCTCTGCCCTCTCTCCTCCTTCTCTCAGTCTCGCTCGCCACTCTCCTTCCTATAACATGTAGCTACGAATCCTAATTAGCAAACTATAGCTATGGAGCGTAATTAAGCTATTTTTGAGTGGTTATATGCGAAAGTTCCTCTATAATTAATAACAAACACTCAGCACCACTGTTATAGAATGGAAGAAACTAGAAAGAAAAATTAAAGAGAGAACGAATGATAACTCTTTGTATTAATTCTTGCAGTTTTTCCTAATAGAAGAGAACATCACTATTTATAAGTAATTATGGAGAATAAAAAAAAATATTATTTTACTTTTAGATACTAAACTAAAAGGAAACTAAATATTTTGCAATTAATGTAAACCCTAGACTTGAAAGGAAATAAACTACTATATAATATTTTTAGACTAAAAAGAAAAAAATAAAAAGATTCTACCAAATTCCAACATTCCTCCTCAAACTCAAGTTGGTGTATCTAACTTGAGTTTGAACACTTAGTTATTCTTGAGAATATCTTCTCCTTTTCATATTTTTTTCCAAGTTTCTTTTGTCGTCTCAGATACAATGATTTTAGAGAAGATTGAATTTGCAACTGAATTTTGAATTATAATTTTGGCTTTGTATATTTTGGTTTTCCCTATTGAGTGAAGTTTGATTTCAGCAGCAGAATAATAAGATTTTTCAGAGAGTGGTTGTATGAGTTTATCTTCCATTACAGTTTCCCACAAATCATAAGCCTCAAGATAAGACTTCATCTTAACTGTCAAAATTTGATAATTTTCACCATTGAAGGTTTGTGGGGCATTGAAAGAAAGAGTATTGTTTGTCATGGTTTGAAAATAAGGTTTAAAATAGTATGGATTAAAATTGGTTAAAAGTAGCCCTAGGTTAAAAATAAAATCACGGGTTAAAATTGACCCTGCGTTAAAAATAAAAGCACGGCTTAAATTGGATTGAAAATATGTATGAAAATAAAGTGGTTGAAAGTTCTTCTTCAATGAACTCACAGATCCATTAAGATCAATGGAAGGCTCTGATACCACCGTTATGGAATGGAAGAAACTAGAAAGAAAAATTAAAGAGAGAACGAATGATAAGTATTGATTCTTGCATTTTTTTCAAATAGAAGAGAACATCACTATTTATAAGTAATTATGGAGAATAAAATATGTTATTTTCCTTTTAAATACGAAACTAAAAGAAAACTAAATATTTTACAATTAATGTAAACCCTAGACTTGAAAGGAAATAAAATACTATAGAATATTTTTAGACTAAAAAGAAAAAAATAAAAAGATTCTAGCAAATTCCAACACGCAGGCCCCTCTAATATTGGACTGGCCAGTTCTGTTTTTAGTAATGTACTATGTATTCTTAATGTTGATTTATGGGTGCTAGTTAATTATGTTGAGAACAATCCAAGAAATGATGACAAAGATATTAGTCATCCAAAACCAACGTGATATATAGTGGAAGCTTTGAAGGAAAAAAGAAAGAGAACACTATGAAATCAACAAAAGTTGCAAATGTAATCGAATGGAAAACTTTTAATGATTATGTAGTAATTTTCATGTAATCGGCTTAACTTGAGTGCAAAATATCATTAAACAAAACACAATATCTCAAATCATTATAAATTTCAGGATGGAAGATCCAAAATTCTTTTTGTGTACCTTTAATATTGATTTGAAATACTATATTTTTTGGACACTTCCCCTTTGGATTTTCCTTATATATTTGGATAATATTTCTTGATTTCTTACTAGACCAAACTTGCCACCTTTGCTAACTCTCTTATAAGTCTTTGAATTTTCTGATCAAACCAATATCTAGCTATGGCCAAATCCAATTTTATGCTAAGCTCAATTTTAGTCCTTGTACTACTAATGTTTTTTTCACAAGTAAGTATTTCCATTGCAAGAGCAGCTACAAGTTATCGTGGAGTTGAAAACATGAGGAAAAAGATAGATAGCAAACAAATATTAAGAGAATTATTAGTGAATGATTTGGGAAAGAAAATGAAGCAAAATTATAGAAGGGTAATGATGAATAAAGATAGAGTTGCACCTGGAGGACCAGATCCTCAACATCATTATTAGCAGACAACCTCATGCACTGGAGCAACAAAAGACGTTTAGCGGCAATTGAGTTGATGTTATTATATTGAGAGTCACTAAAACTTTTAGTAACATCTATATAGAATGTTGGTTATAAATACTCATATTTGATTATTGCCGCTAAATTTTTTATTTGTTGTAGTTATGTAGTAAATTTTCATCAATATATGAATGAAAATATAAAATTTTCTCTATGCTTGATTTGAAAAATGTAACTCTTTTTCCTAAAATCTTTTTCTTTTGTAGTATATATATACTCTTAAATTGACTGCTATTTTCGTATTAGCTAGTGACAATATTAGACATGCATGCAGAGGCTATACATCTGTCTGATTAATTAAAAAATGGTACGATCGAATAGTGGTATTTTGGAGCTTTTCGTTATAATGCAATTAACAAATCTAGTGTGTTAGGGTCTAGGGAGTTACTTAACGATGAACTTAATTGGAAGAACAATATAATAATATATTAATGTGTGTATATACATAAATAAAAGTTCTAGACTTCTAGGCTTGACAAGTCTTGAGTGCATGAAAAAAGATCGCTCTCATCTCTATAGCGTATGATTATATCCTTTTATTGTTCCAGTAATTAATGACCATATTGCTTATGGTATAGTCCGAATCAATAAATGGGTGAGTTATTGATCCGTCCAAAAGTTTTTTGCTGAAATGAGCTAATATGCAGATTATAACTCTCAACCTGCCCATTTTTTATTAATATTATTTTGCCACTTTATTATGACTATATATAACATATCTAATTAAAAAAATATCTTTTTAAAAATATTTTAATAAGATTTCTCATATATCAATTTGAGCTACTTATTAACTTAATTTTTGATGGCTGAAATAGACCGGAAATGGACTAAACGTTTGGGAAAATTATGCAGAATAGCAAACATTTAGCCTCTATATCTACAGTTTAAGAAGATTGTAATTTGCGGCTACAATTTCCCCAATTCTTGATATTCGCCAGATTTGTATAAATCCTATAATTCAGTTCCTGATTTTATAAATCCAAAATTTTGTATATGCTTACCCTAGCTATTTGTATACGATTTATAAAAATACATAATAAATTACCCTATTTATATATTGGCAAGCGAAATATACCGACAATGTTCTGAAAAATTCCTACATGTATAAATACATAATTTGTATATACTTACCCTATTTGTATATTCACAAGCGAAATATACAAACAAACAGAAATATACAAACCGCAACCTCAATAGCAAACAAAATTATAGCTATGAAGCGCAATTATCAAAACCATAGCTATAAAACCTTATTATGTCTATTATATTTTCAAACCTAATAAATGAGGGTTAAACAACCTAAACTTCCAACTATATATGTTAAAACACATTCATTTGAGCTAGGATTTACCACGAGAAATTACTTGAACATTTATATCTTCAAGTCTATAAACAATACATGGTCTTTTTGTTCTCAAAATAGGATAAAAATCTATTCCACAAAATATATTATTGACTAAGAAAAAGGAAAGGGAAGAGGGGTTTTAAGTTTTTAAGTCAATACTCAATACTATATTCCTTCAAAAGACTTGAGGGGATCATTTGGATCCACATCATTAATCTGTGGGAGATCAACTGGTAGAGTTTCCAAACTCAGTCCTTTCTTTTTAAGAGCCTCGATCACCTCCTCGAACACAATTTTGTTGCCAGTTTGAGTCAGGTGCAAACCGTCGCTGTAACATCAAAAATGGATAAATGCAATGAGACTATTAATTAGAAAAGAACTTAACTTATATACGCTGACGGATCATGATTTGTGAAATTTGTAAACCTGGAAATAAAGCAAGTTAGAAGCTGCAGCATTGTCAGTGTATTTAACTAAAATCATTTAAAACCAGTATGCAAAAAGAGATGGAGCAAAAGAGAATCCTAGTATTAAACAGAGTTTACAGTATATTCTAAACATGTCATTTGGCATCGATCACACTTAACCTTTTATAAACTGAATTTTTAAATTATGAAAACCTACAAGAATATAATTGTGATCAAGTAGCAACTATGTACTACATTTGCCCCAGCAATTATATATGATTGTAATTCGAATCTAAATATGTGAAAACAATGCTTGCCGATATGTAGAACTGAAATACAACATTACAAGAATTGAAGTTTTACGATAGGAAAACAACTTAGATGATCAGAATATTATGTAACATTTCTGGGCATGCAGAGGGCAGCCAACTAAATGAATCACGACGAAATAAAATCATAAAAGAAATCTTTTCTTGTACAGAGGAGGGGATCAGATACCTTAAACAAGCTGTTTGCCAGCCAGGGATTTGTTGCATTCTGGTCCAGAGATCGATAGCGGAGACCCCACATTC
>JAJOOS010082591.1:0-12316 GCA_029582725.1 Solanum chiquidenum
GGATACTAGAGGGGAATAATTTCCTTAAGGGGACACTGTGCATTCAGTGGGCTTGATCTTTTTCTGATTCTGGTTTTTCCATATTGTGGTACGTTTGTTTCAGATTTTAGTTTGTTAATTAATTTTTGTTCATCTATTCTTACTGGTCTATTAAACTTTGGTTACTTTGTGTTTCTGCAAAGTTTATTCAAATCAGTAATTCTGTTTCTAAACACAGATTGGCAACACTTTTGTCTAATTGTTATTATCCTAAACACATGAGGAGAACCATTTTCTAGCCATGCTCAGTTTCTCACTGCAATTCATAAAGGTAAGCAAGTAGTACATAATTTTTTACCGTGAAACCAACGCACCATGAACAATAGAATAAGAGACATCCATTGAAGTTAAAAACTCAATTTCATTTTCGTAACTATTATGTGTCAAAGCATTATATCTTATGGAGAAATCCTTCATTCTATCAATAACTTAATTTCACAACATAAACATAATCATAGAGATTCTACTATTACACATTGTACATATTAGTCAATAATCAAGTCTAATGAAAAAAAAAACAAATAACTTAGAGAGAATAAAATCAGCACATTAATATTTCCATAACATAGAAGTCATCATGGATTATTCTACTTTACAATAATAGTTTCAACTATGACTCTCCAATCAATCAAATCATAGAAGAAAAATAACTACTTAAAAATGAAAAACTCACTCGACCTTTTTATTTCCTCTTTCTCACATGAACTAACAAAAATATGACATAACATTTTAACTTACATAAAACAGAGATTAAAACAAAACTTTACCAATGTTCATTTTATTTTTTACATAAAGCAGAAATTGCTTGATTTTGTTTTGTATGAAACAAAGAAGCAAGATAGCGAGAGAAAAAAAGGATAGCGAGAGAACTCAATATATTGTTATTGTATTGATGGTATATATTCATCTTTGTGAAACTCAAGTAGAAGAAGAGACATACATGTCAAGCTGGAATGAGTGGTTAGTTGCATATTTGCATGAGAGTTGCTGATAGCCAAAAGCAAATAAATCTGTAAAAATCAAAGATTACTATGAAGATACATCAAATTGTGCCAGGAGTTTCACCAATTAGGAGAATACATTAAGATAAGCGTTATAGTTCATTTCTTACTACTTCTCAATATGAGATGCCAATATATTGATAGGGCAAGCCGTTTCCTTGAAGTCCTCGCTCATTTATCTCGGTAAACTCCAATGAATTCTATGTGCATTTGAAGAATAATCAAACTTTAATGTTAATGATATATAGTCGATTAGATAATTTTGTAATTTCTATTTAAGTCAAACAAAGTTGACTTGTAGCAACATCCTATTAAAAAAAAGGTAAACTTACAGAGAGTCACATATTTGACCTATTCGATAAAGAGGAAGGGCATGCATATGAACAAGCCATTATGTAAGGGAAGAAAAATAAAGTAGCAAGAATGAAGACATATGGAACAAAATTACACCTCAAACTCATGATTTTAATAAATTGAATAAAAATCTCATACTTAAAATCAATTAAAATAGAATTAGCTATTTGGAATATGAGGGGAAAAATAAATTTTACCTACCCATTGAAAATTCTTGAATACATACGTCAATGACAGATCTTCTATAGAAAATTTACACTTAATAGTCACATTCACTTCTTAAAAACCTAAATTCTTCATTATCAAATAAAGAAGCAACAAAGTACATGAAAAATTCATTAACCTTCAAATATTGTGATCAACTCTCTAAAGTGACCCAAAATCTTTGCACAAAGGGAAAAATAGAGAAAGCACTGGAACAAAAAAAATAAAAAAGTTCAGTAGAAGCATCTAAGAAATGGACATGGGAAAACAAATTAGGAATGACACAAAATGAGGAAGAAGGGGAAATGAAAGCCAATATGTATACATATTACATACAAATAAAAAAGCAAATACATGTCAGCCAAAAGGGAAAGTGAAGGAGTAGTAAACCTGAAATACATACACATGGTTAAACGAGAAGGCAAATAAACAAATTAAGTTCATATTTATGGTACAACATACACTACCATTTGTACAACTCAAGAGAGTAGTGTTCGAACATCCAAGCTGCCATTTGTAAAATAGGATAAAATAATAAAATAATATTTTGATTTTTATGTCGACTGAATTACAATGATTTGGAGAAGTAGTTCATATATTCGAACATGACTAAATTAAATGAATATTGTCCGAAAAGTTTGAAAACATTGGCAGTTTATCCATTATTGTAAAAATGAGTTCATTAAATTTATTTTTATTTTGATAAATTGACTATTACAATTTGTATTTTATGATATTCGAACTTATACATTAAACTTAAGCTCATTTATAATATTTTTGGGCCTTTTAAACGCATCGATATAAGGAAAATTATACATATTGAACCAATTAATGAAAGAGAAAATTCCATAATAAATATTTATAAGACTATTTATTACTAGTTATGACGTTATTGTTTATGTTTCTAAGTTTTAACTATAAAAACTTATCAAATATGACATTTGTTAAATATATATAAAAAAAATTGAAAGAGAAAATAACAAACATATTAATGTATTAATGATGATAAAAAATTGAATTAAAATAACCCAAAATCAATTAATAAAAAAATATTCTTTCCTTAAATGTAGTGGTTAGTAACGGGTAAGATATACTAATTCTTGATTTTCTCCTTATTAGTTGGTCACTATTTTAGTTAATTTGTTATCAATTATCACGATCCAAAGTATACCCTAGGCGTAACATGGCGCATAGGACCCGAGAGGACCTACACATGCTACTTAGCATACATCATACTAGATAATAGAAAGTCAAGAAAGTTTAAAAGATAGTCTCAAATCATAAGAGTTGATAAAATGTAGGAGAAGTCTAACATAGTCTCATAGCCATCTATTACATCAAAGAGTAATTGAGACATAACCCATACATCACATACAAAATCTGAAATGAAAAGACATAAAAACAATAAAGAAGTCTCGTTCTTCGGAACATGAGGACTCACCAATCAATAGCTCAATGTGGGATCACTAGCCACGAGTGTGCCGAATAGAAGCGTTTGATGCTACATTAGTGAAACAATGTAGGCAAGACTATGCGTTAGTACATGGAATGTACAAAGTATGATAGCAATCCATAAGAGTTATGAAATCGTGCTAACAAGGACTTTACATGACATACAATGACCAAGCTAAATCATAAGATAAAAGGGTTAAGAATACATAAATCATAATCATGGTCAATGCAATCTAAATATCTTTAAAACACATGTAAGATACTTTTAGAAGTAATCTTAGTTCATTATTGTGGGAGATTTACCTTTAACCGACATAGAGACCATGTAAGTTATAACATAGAATTTGGTGTCTACCCCACACTGAAAAGAGGTGTTCTAACTTGCCAAGGTAAGAACCATGAACTTTTAGCTTACGTGAATCCACTAGCTAATGTCTATCTAGACAAATCTATGGTGACACATAGTTTGTGGGACATGGGTAATCGCCACTTGTCCACTCGGTTCTAAGCATAAATCCCACAGAATATTCATTAATCTTAACTTATCTTAAAATTCATCAGACATGAATATTCACCGCTTGTCTTACCATTAGAGGTCATGGGTAATCGTCGCTTGCCTCATCATCCATGGAAGGGCACATCAAGTGGCCAATCCAAGCTAAGTTTTCATTACAATAACTCTTTAAATCTTAATTCATCTTAGGTGAGAAAACCTTTCAACCTAAATGAATCTTTTATGTTAGAAAATTCTTTCACAACAACAATGATACTTTACTCTCAAAGCATCCTTAAATCATTTTTATCAATTTCATACAGAACATGCATATCTTCATAAATTCATCTTTCATAGTTCAAAAACTTCATCATATGATTAATTACAGAAAATATGGATCATGCACGAGTTCATGTGATTTCAATGTAAAAACGTGCAATTATCTCAATTCATGCATAAAAAGACATAAGACAATCAATTAGATCATAATTGAAAAGAACCCATGGGATTGAGCAAAACTCTAACTTCAATTGGAGATTCTACCTTGTAAAAATTGAATAATTTAGGAACCCTATGGAGGAAAGGACTCCATAGGTCAAAACTATCATACCTTGATGCCAAAAACTTGAAATCAATGTAGAATTTGGAGAATTGATCTTGAAACCCTAACCTCCTTATTCTTCTTAGAGGGAGAAATATTTGAGAGGATGAACTCGATCAACTTCTAGGAATTTAGGAGAATGACTTGAATTAGTTAACTTGGGGGTTAAAAATACTTATATAGGGCCTGGGTTAAAGGGTAAGATGAGATAGTATTGGGTTGGAATAATTAGAAAAAGACCCAAAATCCCATTTACAAATAACTGCCGACCTCCATCGACGGTGGGGACCTACGATCCATGGGTCCACCTACTGACCATCCTGGTCAACTATCAATAGGTTCAGAAACTTGTTTTTGGACAATGGGACTGACGGGACCCATGTACGGCCTGTTGGTCAACCTACGATTGACATGACCTCTGTGAGTCCTGTTGAAAATGCTTAAAATCTCACTAAGTCTAGGACTCACCTACGAGACCTATCTACAAATCGTATATTGGGTGACGGACTGTCCTGGTGAATTGTATAGAAAGTACTGGGACAAGAAATTTTGGAGATATTTGGACTTACCACCCATGGTCCAACCTACAACCAATAAGTCAGTCCACAAAACTTAGATGATTCTGTTGGAACTGGCACCAGTTCTAGAGAAACCTACAATTTTTCATCTTTTTGAATCTGATGTGTTACATTATCTCTCCAATTGGAATATTCGTCTTCAATGAGATTCAAGACATCATTAGGAGGGTAGGAACTAGATCTAACAACTCAATATGAATACAATCACATAATGCACATATTTGACGAGGAAATATCAACTCCAAGCTAAAACATGTTCAAAACATCATTTCATAAGGTCTACATGCAACTCATACTCAATGCACATAAAAATAAAGAAATCAATCAAGTTAACTCATTTTCTCAAAATTTAAGCTTTTTATGAACATGCATAAATGAGGAAAACATGGGAATGTCTAAGGCTCATGAAACCAAAAGAGTAAATCATGTGGGACTGAATACCTCAGGCTATAGTGGGGACGAACGGAAAGGGAGATGAGGATAAAGGGATATCATATCGGCCTCGGCCTCCCAAGTAGCACCTTTAACTAATTGATTCCTCCAACAAATCTTCACGGAAGCAACCTCTTCATTTCTCAATTTCCAAACTTGTCAGTCCACAATCTCAACTAGAGCTTCTTTATAAGAATATTCTCCTTAACTCCCAAACCTTCTAAAGGAACAATGGATGTCAGATATCCAACACATTTCCTCAATAAGGAGACACGGAACCTAGATGCATCGATGCCAAGTCATTAGGCAAATTATGTTCATAAGCAACTTTACCAATACGCCTCAAAATCTGATATGAGCCCACATAGCAGGGACTAAGCTTCCCTTTCTTCCCAAATCTCTTTACACCCTTAATGGATGAAATTTTCAAGTAGATCTAATCATCTACATCAAACTCAAAGATCCATTCTTTTAACATCGGCATAGGACTTTTATCAACTTTGAGCCATTTTCAACCTTTCTCTAATAAGCCGAACCTTCTCGATATCCTCATGTACCAACTTAGGGCCTATCAAAGCAAATTTACCCACTTCAAACAAACCTATATGAGATCTACACCTCCTACCATATAGAGCCTCAAATGGAGCCATACTAATGCTTGAATGATAGCTATTATTATACGCAAACTCAATCAAAGGCAAATGGTTATTGCAATTACCCTTGAAGTCAATCACACATGCCCTCAACATATCTTCCAAGGTCTAGATAATGCGTTTCGCTTTCCCATCAGTTTGCAGATGAAAGGTTTTACTAAGATTAACACGAGTACTAAGGCCCTTTTAGAAAGATTTCCAAAACCGAGAAGTGAATTAGGTACCTCGATCAGAGATAATGGACAAGGGAACTCCATGCAACCTAACCATTTATCTCAAGTACAACTTGGTATAGTCTTCTGCCGAGTAAGAAACCTTGACGGAAATGAAATGAGCAGATTTGTCATTCGATCCACAATAACCCAAATCAAGTCATGTTGTAGTCGTGTGCGGGGTAAATCAATAATGAAGTCCATATTCAAATCTTCCCACTTCCAGGTAAGAATGCTAATATCTTGGGATAAACCTCCCGACTTTTGATGCTCAAATTTCACTTGTTGACAATTAAGACACTTAGCCATAAATTCCTCAATATCCTTCTTTATCCCATTCCACCAATAGACCTCCCACAAGTCACGGTACATCTTGGTGGCTCTCGGGTGAATGGAATATAGAGAACTATGAGCTTCTATCAAGATTTGTTCTCTCAAGTCATCAACATTAGGAACACACAAATGACCTTGATATCTAAGCACACGATCTCCCACTCAGGAGAAAGCCTCTATGGAATATTTAAGCACCGCTCCCTTCAATTCAACTAGAATCTGATCAAGACTGTTTTTGGCCTTCAAATTTGACACAAAGGATGATTCTGAATCATTATGGACCATAAAACCACCTTTGGCGCAGTCAACTAAACGAACACTCAATTGGGTCAATATATGTACATCTCGAACCAACTCTTTATTATCACTCTCAGTATGAGCGACACTACCCATCGATAACCGACTAAGAGCATCTGCCATCACATTCTCCTTGTCGAGGTGATAGAGAAAAATCATGTAGTAATCCCTTAATAAATCTAGCCACCTTCTTTGGCGAAGATTTAGATCCTTATGTTTAAACACATATTGTAAACTTAGTGGGTAAAAACATATACATGAACACCGGAAAAGTAATGCCTCCAAATCTTTAGAGAAAACACAACCGCCACTAATTCTAGGTCATGGGTAGGATAATTCTTTCCATGAATATTAAGTTTCCATGATGCATAATCAATGACTTTCTCGTTTTGCATAAGAACATATCCCAACCCAATTCTTGAAGCATCACAATAAGCCACAAATCCATCAGATCCTTCCGATAAAGTCAACACCGGAGCGAAAGTAAGTCTATCTTTCAATTCCTCAAAACTCTTTTCACAAGCTTCTGACCATAAGAATTTGACCTTCTTTTCGGTCAATGCCTTCAATGAAGAGGCAATCGAAGAAAACTCCTCAACAAACCTTTTATAATAACTAGCCAAGCTCAAAGAAATTTTGAATACTCGAAGGGGATAGAGGTCTTAGGCCAAATTTTGACCGCATCCGTCTTCTTAGGATCTACCTCAATACCCTTCTCAAAAATAATTTGACCAAGGAAGTCCACCGATCTCAACTAAAACTCACATTTACTAAACTCATCAAAGAGTTGTTGGTCCTTGAAGAATTGCAATACATTCCTCAAATGATCGGTATGCTCATTTTAACTCCTTGAGTAAATCAAAATATCATCTATAAACATGATCACAAAAATATCAAGGTATTGTCTAAACACCCTATTCATCAAATCAATAAATGCGACTGGAGCATTAGTCAAACCAAATGAAATTACCAAAAACTCGTAATGGCCATACCAAGTTTGAAAAGCCGTCTTCAAAATGTCATCTTATTTCACCCTCATATGGTGGTTACCCAACCGGAGGTCAATCTCAGAGAAGTACCTTTCTCCTTCAAGTTGATCAAACAAATCATCTATCCTTGGAAGAGGATATTTATTCTTAATGGTAACCTTGTTCAATTGTCGCTAGTTAGTACACATACGAAGCAAACCATCTTTCTTTCGAACAAACAAAACTGGAGCACCCCATAGGGAGATACTCGGTCGGATGAAACCCTTATCAAATAAATCTTTCAATTGGTCTTTTAACTTTTTAAGTTCTGTCGTGGCCATACAATAAGGAGGAATAGAGATAGGATGCGTATCTAGGAGAAGGTCAATACTGAAGTCTATTTCCCTCTTAGAAGGAACACCCTTAAAAGGAACACCGGGTAAATCATCGAGAAACACTTTCAAAAACTCATTAACAATAGGGACCATCTCGAGAGTAGAAGTTTCAGAACTCATATCCCTAATCCGCACAAGATGGTATAAACAACCCTTAGAAATCATTTTCCTAGCTTTAAGATAAGAGACAAACTAACTCTTAGGCATATAATTTCCCCCTTTCCACTCTAGGATGGATTCATTTGGAAACTGAAACTTCACTACTCAGGTTCTACAATCAATAGAAGCTTAACATGAATGCAACCAATCCATACCAAGGATAATACAAAAATCTAACATATAAAGCTCTACAAGATCAACATGAGTGACTCTATGGGATAAGGAGATGGGACACTTTCCATAGACTCTCTTAGCCATAATAGATTCACCAATAGGAGTTGAGACAGAAAAATGATCTAACAACACATCCATAAGAATATCAAACCTTATAGAAACATATGGTGTCACAAAAGACAAGTAGCACCGGGGTCAAGTAAAGCATAAACATCAAGTTGGAAGACTTCCAACATACTAGTAACCACATCGAGAGAACCCTCTTGCTCATGACGAGTCTAAAGTGCATAAAATTGGTTTTGCTTCTGATTACCACTAGTACCTGATGAAGAATAGGGTTGAGCCCGCTGATAATTTTCTCGTTCATTCTAGAAACTGAGGGATAATCTCTTATCTTATGATCCATCTTTCCACAATCAAAGCATTCATTAGAATCAACTAGACATTTGCCCTCATGATTTCTTCCACATTTAGCACAAGTAGACAATGAAGATCCACTACCATTTCCTCTTTGAGGTTTAAGGTTAGACACCCTATCGTTGTTTTATTTAGGAGGAGCATTGGAGGAACCTCGACCGAAAACCCTTGTCGAAACTTAGAACGACCATGCCCATTAGACCTTGAATGTGAAAAGTCATCATTACCAATTTTGGCCCTCTTTGCCTCCCTAGACCTTTCCTTAAGTTTCTTCTATTCGATTTGTTGAGCATGAACCATTAGGTGAGAAATGTCCATATCATTAATAAGCATGACGGTACGACATTTCTTGACCACTATTTCAGACACCCCCAAAATAAACTTACTCATTCTTGTCCTATAATCGGCAACCATAGTAGGAGCATATCGAGACAATTTGTGTGACTTCAAAGTATAATCCTTCACACTCATATTTTCTTGACAAAGGTTGATGAATTCAAGTACCTTTGTCTCCCACATCTCAATGGGAAAGAACCTATCAAGGAAAACAACCTTAAACTTTCCTTAATCGAGCGGACCCGCATCAACCACCCTCTCATCCTTCCCTTGGTTGAACCATAGTTGAGCTACACCCTTAAGTTGATAAGCATCCAATTCCACCTTTTCCACCGGCATCACTCCAATGATCATCAACATCTTATACACTTCATGAATCAATTCTTGAGGATCTTCCTCAACCTCAGAACCATGAAACTCAAAGGATTCATTCTAGAGAAGTCCCTCAATTTAGATTCCGTCGTACCAATATTTGCATTCACGGGGACCACGATCTCCATATTGGCTTGAGCCAACACTTAAAAAGCAGCCCTAAGCTCTGCATTAGTCACTTACTCGGCCAAAGGGTCGATCGAAACTTGAGTAGCTTGAGGAGGAGCTTCTTATTCCACATTCTCTCCCGCATTCCTTCTAGTATATACCATTTGAGTGGCCATATCCTGTAAAAAATCAGATAAGGATTAGGAGAGAGAGAGAGATTATAGAGTTAAACTCTATCATACGACTTTAGAGTAATGAAAGAAATGAAGCTTCCTAAACATCTTATAGCCTCTCATTCATAAATGTGGCGCGCTTCACACTCATGAACAAGACTGTACTCGACGTGGCTTATGAGACTTTCTAGGACTGTCACAACCCAAGGCTAGCCCCTAGATCCGACACGATGTACTTGATCCCGAAGGGTTCTCATACAAACCTCATAGCATTTCATTGCATTCGATATAGAAATAGTGCAAAATTAAAAACTTATTTAAATCCAAACAATGTAAAAACTTCATTTAAAAACACAGCGGAAGTCTAAGTCTCACATGACCATCTAAACAATATCTTGAAAATTGAAGTAGGGTCACGACCCTTTACAATTGAAAAGTATAATTATGTATATTACATGAAAGAAAAGAACCATCTAAAAGTACTTGTCCTCGATCTATGAGGACGTACCACTTGGTCTTGGAGGAACTCAATCCAAGCCTTGAACTAGAGAGAAGCAACTCACTTGCCGGAACCTACACTTGTAGTAAAATAAGAGAAATATGGGTTAGCATACAAAAATGTACTAAGTATAATAACCATGCAAAAACATGCTTTAAAAGGGACATTTTGGTTGGAAACCATGCATTATGACACTTTTTAGAAATATCATATACAATAGTTCAAGAGACATCAAATACAAGTATAATCATCATACAAGTCATAATATCACATTTGAACATAATCAACATGTAAACCCTTTACCTTCACCTCAAGTAAACCTCATACTATACCTTGTGCAATGTATGGATAGTGTCCCATACAACCATCCACACTAAAGTACCACATTAGGGTCACCAAAAGTGAACTTACTATTCATTCCTTTCACCTTTACACAATATCCATACATTAGAGACATAACATTTCATAAGACATGACCAGGGAAAATAACTCATAATATAATCCAAGTATAGCATGCATCATCACATTAGGCATTTAAGAGTCAACATTCTTCAATAACTTCATTTAGGACACTTTCATACATTAGTCATAAAGACTTAGAGAACTCACTATGACCCTCTCAAAGCCTACTTGTGCAATGTATGGATAGCATCCCATACTACCAACCACACTTCATAGAACTTCTCAAGAAACCATAATGCACATCTCACATGATGGGAATATGCATTAACCGACATAGACCATGAGAGCTAACCATGGAATCCGGTGTTGTATGGCCCCACACCGTAAAGAGGTGTCCTACTTGCCTAAGGTAGAACTAGGTACATTTAGCTTGGATGGAATCCACTGGCTAAAATCCTATGTGGGCACATAGTTAAGGGATATGAAGATGTTCATTGGAACCCTAGCCTAACATTGGGAGAGTTTCCATCTTACCATATCCGCTCGATGCTTAGCCTCCATTCCCATAGAGTATTTCATTTACATTTCATTATTGTGCTTGAGAGGAATGCCATAGGCCTATCGACCCAAGACACATCATTACACATGAAAGAAATGACATAAGCCTATCGATTCATGGTACATTAAGGATAGCTCATTGACCTTCCAAGAAGGGTGCCATCAACATTGGGCCTACCGATACAAGGTTCATCATTTCACACATGAAATGGCTTCTAATACTAGGACTACCGATTCCAGGTTTATCATCACATCAGTTTCTAGACTTATCATGAAGGGCTACCAATACTAGGTCTACCGGTTCAAGACATAGCCTAGAATACTTCATCATTCATTCATTCATGAAAGGCTACCAACATTAGGTCTACCAATTCAAGACATTAAGACATGAGTCAAGATACATTCATTGTACAAGAAAATGATGCCTAAGCCTACCAATTCAAGATATACAATATGTAGAAGACAACCCTTCACATTCCATCATCATCATTCATGAGTGTCAAATTGAGAAATAGCCTTTCGATAACAACACAAATACTTTCAAGACATAATCACCTTAACTTCATTGGATTCACATTCATATACAAAATATCATGATAATATTTCAATTCCTCATACTATGCCTTCGAGGCCATGAATCTCAAATCATCGACACACCAACAATTCACTACAATTAAGGCATGGATAATGATACAATTCAATAACCCAAAGCAATTTAGACAAATTCCATTCATAAGCTTTCGTAATTGATACGCTCAAATTACACCTCCCTAAAGAAGCATAAGCGATCGTTATCAAGTAAAGAACCCAACTTGTAGGTTGGGGTCGATCCCACGAGGAAAATGGTTTAGAGTTTACTTTAACCCACGATTATATTCAGTTAGTCAAAGTACTTCCAAAAAAACAACAACTAATTAAAAGGGGGGGGGGGTTGTTAAACAATTATGAAAATTCAATAAGTAATCAGAATTCAGTAGTCAATTTTTGTTGTTATCAAGATGAGAAGACTAACTAGGGTATACGTGTTCCCCATAAGCTCATAACGCAGTAATCCTAGTAACAACAATCCTTTCCTAGTGTACTACATGCAAAGTGATAAGTTAGGT